>OZ022260.1:25460710-25470710 GCA_963978905.1 Trichostrongylus colubriformis
CCTCTAATTTTACAATTGATGTAAGATTGTGAAAAATGCAATGCTCACAGTAATAAAATTGTTGCCGTAAATTTGAGGAAGGTATGGGAAAGAAATATTCATCCTAGAATCATGAATACTGGCAAGGAATTTTGATAAATTTGTTGCCTTCCTGTGAATTACAAAAATGTACTGCATGCAGTTATGAAATAGAGTAGTGATGATGCAACAGCAAGTGAACTCACAACATCTATTTCGTAACTGTATGCAGCACATTTGAGTAATTCTCCGAAAAGCAGCAAATTTATTGAAACTCCTAATCAATAGTCATGATTCAAAGATAAAGATTTCTTTCCCATACTCTTTTGAAGTTTACGACAACGATTTGATTACTGTACAATTCTTTTTTTTTAAATTTTCATATCAATTGTTCGACATTTCTCCTCGTTGAATCGGAGTATTATGACGTTTTCGTGATTATCGTGATCGTATGCCAGTTCCCAAGTCTCTACCAGTGATTTTGCAAAAATATCAAATTTCTAACAAAGTTTGTGTGATATCACAGTTATGCCGTGCATTCCAAACTATGATTTCGCAAGTGGTGGTCTCTTAATAAGAACAACACTTGCGAAACCATAGATAATTGCTTATGTATATGACACACATAGTATGTACGTATATTCACATTAATATTAGCTTTTGAAAATATTTTTATATCATTCGAGTTTGAATCTTCCAATTTTTCTACATAGAGGGGCGATTAAAATATGTTAACAAAATAGGCAAACAAAACACCCGATCAAAGGATAGTCTCAACAGATCGCAGTATACAAACACTGCTCTACTGGATACAACACCTTGACCAGTATACATGTCGTAAACATGTGATTTTGCGCCCCGACATTGAACCAGAGTGATCTGGCTTTGACAACCAGCAGGGATTATCCATACCGGCAAGGTCATTTACTAGGGCATAAGCTCTCATGTTGCCACGAGATAGAATTGCCTCCCGACACCAGGAAACAAAGTTATCGTTGCCTTGACTAGGTGGGATTCTGACTTAGAGGCGTTCAGTCATAATCCCCCAGATGTTAGCTTCGGACCATTGACCGATCGGTCAAGTCCATGAACCAAATGTCTGAACCTGCTGTTCCTCTCGTACTAAGCAGGATTACTATCGCAACAATAAGTCAACAGTAGGGTAAAACTAACCTGTCTCACGACGGTCTAAACCCAGCTCACGTTCCCTATTAGTGGGTGAACAATCCAACGCTTGGCGAATTCTGCTTCGCAATGATAGGAAGAGCCGACATCGAAGGATCAAAAAGCAACGTCGCTATGGACGCTTGGCTGCCACAAGCCAGTTATCCCTGTGGTAACTTTTCTGACACCTCTTACCAGAAACGATCTGGATTAAAAGGATCGATAGGCCACGCTTTCGCGGTCTGTACTCGTACTGAAAGTCAAGATCAAGCGAGCTTTTGCCCTTTTGCTCTACGAGAGGTTTCCGTCCTCTCTGAGCTAGCCTTAGGACACCTGCGTTACAGTTTGACAGATGTACCGCCCCAGTCAAACTCCCCGCCTGACACTGTCTTCGGCGAGAGTCGCAATGCCACCAGGTGGCTTTGCTTAAGACAAAGAAAAAAGAGCCGGAGCTCAATCCTCTTCTCACCGAATAAGTAAAGAATCGATGAAAGTGGTGGTATTTCATTGGCGACCGAGATCTCCCACCTATGCTACACCTCTCATGACTCTTCACAATGTCAAACTAGAGTCAAGCTCAACAGGGTCTTCTTTCCCCGCTATTTTTGCCAAGCCCGTTCCCTTGGCTGTGGTTTCGCTAGATAGTAGTTAGGGACAGTGGGAATCTCGTTAATCCATTCATGCGCGTCAGTTTTTCTTGTATGCCCACCACGACCGCTACCCACTGAGCCGTTTCCTTGGTCACCTTTGGGGACCGGAATTCTCCATGACCGCAATCGGTCACAGATCCGACTCTTTCATACTGCCATACGGCTTCGGACGCGCATAAATAGATTTTAGGACACTGCCCTTTCGGGCTGCAGCACATTTGGTAGACTGGTTAGCCAGCCCCCTTCAATGCTACGTGCCCATTGTTGCCTACAAGTCTGTATTAGACATGTGGCATTTTATGATTCGGTTTGTTCCAAGCACAGCACACCTTTGTAACCTTTCCATAATCGCTTTAGTGCTGTCACGCAACTTCAGCGATCGAACGTAATCTCGAAGGCGAGTGCTACACTCACCGCATGTTCCAATTACGATCGGTACTATCTCAACTCTCATCCTGTGCTGTGCTTGAAGCGCTGCCTTCAGATTCGGTCCTGGATAGAAATCGTCTGGTCCAGTCTCCTCTGGTAGACAGCTATTCATTCCATACTTACGGATCTTTTTCAGCTCTTGCTGATTGATCCTTGTGTACCATGACACGGATATTTCGATTATCCATATCATTTTCTCTTTCAGGTCTCTGACTACTATGTCAGGCCTGTCATGTCTCAGATTTTCCCTCGTTAGGATCCGATCGTTCCAGTGTATGATCACCTGATCTCCTTCCACAATGTGTGGAACGTGGGTGTTAGAGACACGGGAAGTAAGACCGTATTTCCTTTTGAGGGCATGATAAATCACTCTGGCTACATCATCATGCCGTTCCAACATGATGTTAGTTCGCCAGTGATTACACGCAGAGACTATGTGCTCTGCTGTTTCCTTTGCAGGACAGCGCATTCGACACAGCTGATTACTGTTTGGCCAAATCGATTGGCCCGATGCGCTTCCTTTTGTCGGAAGAGAGCCTTCTTGTGCAGCCCAAACGTTCCGTAAGACTTCCGAGGATACCCATCCAACCTGCGACCAAAGGAATGAATCCTTTTTGCAGATGAAGGGTTCCTCGTCGGCCTCGTTGTTCCTAATCACTCTACTCGCCACCTCTCGTTGCTGCCATTCGTGCATTCGTGTGTGAGACCATCGTTCATGAACGAGGCTCGAAATCGCTCGAGCAGCATTAGTTGCTGTCTCGAATGTACGTTCTTTCACACGGATGCATGCTTGGGCAAGGCGAGTCACTTCGTTTTCCAACCTGTTCTCTGTGAGTACAGAGTTGAAGTCGGACGTGAGCGATCGTTTGTTGCTGCTACGAAGGCTTTCACATAGGTGATAGGGGACACGGAGGTCCGGATGAGAGGCTAGGTAGCACCATGTGTACACAATAGTGTGTTCCATTTCCTCTTCAGCGGACTTCAATCCAAGTCCCCCCTCTTCTTTATTCACATATAGTCGCGGTACACAACTGTGCCCGAATCGCATGTGTGATTCTGCTAACAGCTTGCGTACGCTTTCGTCGAACACTCTCGCTTGCTTCCTCATTGTGCCTAATTTACCTGTACCGTAAATCACGCACGAGATTGCATACTTCAGCTTTGGAATCACCACTTGATTATACCCGTTAACCTTTTGGCGAACCGTAAGGTTGCTGAGCATAATCCTTCGTGCTGCGGACAATGCACTTTCACTTACTCGTGTCCACAGGTGATCCATGCTGATGAGAGTGTTTTGCTCCGCTCCCAAATACTTGTAGAGCGAACTTGAACCAAGAATGGGTATTTCATCCATTCCTGCTGTCATGTTTCCAGGTGCGGGCATGTGCAGTGAGTGCACTGCACATTTATTGGGGTTCATGCGGAGCCCCAACTCCCCAGCCACCTTTTGTATGCCTTCTTTGGCTTTCACAATATCATCCCATCTGGGCGAGTAAACCTTCAAATCATCCATATAGAAAAGATGATTAATTTCCAAAGGCCCGTCTGCCAGCGTTAACAGCCCAGTAGACGTTCGGTACGGGCATACGTTGTCACGTAGCCATTTCGATATGGGCGTTATTGCTATGCAGAAGAGGAGTGGGCTCAGCGTATCGCCTTGCATCACTCCCCTTCGAACCTCCAGTGGTTCACTCTTGACCAGCTTTCCATTCTGGAATCCACAGTAGCGGACACTTTGCTTAGACATTATTACCGAAAGTAGTCGTCTCGTAGGAGAGGCTACTCCGATTCGAGCAAGTATCCATTTAATTGCTCCATGGGAGACCGAATCAAAAGCTTTGGTCATGTCTACCCAGAGGGTATGTAGAGCGTTTTTACGCCGTAGGGCGTCTTTGCAGATTGTCTGATCCAAAATGTGCGCATGAGTACACCCCCAGACTCCTTTGCGTAAGGCAACTTGCTCCCTAGGGAGCGCGTCTCCAATGCACTGGAGTATCTGCTGGGCAACCATGGCCGTCAAGATCTTATAGCACGTATTTAGGCATGCTATCGGACGGAAGTCTCCAGGGCCTTGGCCACTGGAGCTACCTTTTGGTATCAAGACAACCTTACCTCTACATAACCATCTTGGGATGATTTTGTGCGGCGTACGCAGGGCGTTTTCGCACCACGCTTTTAGCCGCCTTCTGGCTTCCGGTAGTTTTTTCCACCAGAAACCTTGTATGCCATCTGGGCCTGTTGCTTTCCAAGGCTTCACTTTGGCAAATATGTTTGCCCAGCTGTCCTCGGACAGGCCCAGATCACCCCTGAACGATGTACGCTGTTCACTGCGAGCCCACGTTTTCAGGTCGTCAGAAGGATGGAATGGTTGCGATTCTCCAATTATGGATTTCCAGTGCTCTCGCACTTCCGCAACAGGTACGTCTGATTCCCCTCCTCGTGGTTCTCTGGCGACAGCAGGGTATCCCCGTTGCCGCTCTCGCAGCCGCCTTAGGGCGTCTTGTTTTGTTTTTATATCAGAGTTTACAATGTTCAGCTCATCCTTAAATCTTATCAGGAGTCGCTGGACCTCTACAGTCTTTGTAACTCTGTGTACCCGGGCAAGTTCAAGGTACTGCTTCGTAGGCGCACCTCCATTGCCTGCCTTCCTTCTGCTGAGTTCATGCGTCAGCACCGATATGGTTCTCAACAGAGAATCTCTCAGCGTTTTCGCTTCCCTCAGCTTCTGGTAGGCTTTACCCGCTTTCTCGTGCTCATCATCCAGCATTAAGGTGGTGATGGCTCTCCCAACGGCGTAAACTGCAGCGTTTAAGGCTGTCAGTGTCCGCTTGTTTGTGGAGTTTCTGCTCCCCAGTTTCTCAGAAAGAATCTGATTGCCGAGTCGCAGAATGCCCTCCGGTATTTCACCTTTGGGCCTCCTGATGGGATGCCTGTCGCGCGAGTCGATTGCCACCCTGTAGTAATGGTTAAATCGCTCTCGTAGCTGAGCTTCGAGGGCCCTGTCAGCATTGCTCGATTCCGAGCTTTCTGTAGGGCCAGACGTACTTGACTCAACTGGACTTACTGGCGCGTCACCTGTTTGCTGGATGTCCTGAGTAGTCAGACTGTCAGCGGGCGTTTCCTCCAAGACTGGCGTCACTCTAGTGTCATCAGCCGGAGGCCTACGGGATCTGTTTCGCTCAGTTGGGCGAGCGAGTTTAGCGTACGCGTTCTTTAGGGCTGCCAGAGATCGCTCTGGTTCTTGACTGTTTCGTGAACTTTCCCAGGCTCTGCCTAGGTCTGCCCACCTTATGCGACCACTCGTTTCTCGGTGTTGTTCCACCAAGTCCGCGAGTTTGGCTAGTTCGCTAGCACTCCAAAGTACCCCTTTGCTCCGCTGCACTCTAAGGTTCTGAGCATGCTCAGGCACCTCAGGATGTGAGCCACGAAGCCTTCGTGAAGATGCTCTGTGAGACACTTCATTTTCTTGCGCCTCACTCTCATGAGCTTCGGGGACTCCAGTGTGATCACTCGGTAGTAAGCCATTGCTGGGGTCTTGCGTTCCTTGCTCATTTGCATCTTCTAGTTCTTCATAGACCTCAGTGGCTGCACGTGTGCAGCGCCTCGGAGGCAATCGCCGTGAGGCCACGTTACGTGGTCTCTGGTTCAACGGAACATCGGGAGTTGAGGCGACGCTACTCGATAGCGAAGTGTCGCTCAACCTTGGCGTTACTTGTTCCGTAATGCCTGCGAGGCTTTGGCAAGGGGTACCGGGTTCGTGCCTAGCAGATGCTTGATTGGGAACATCGTCCCCGTCATCAGGCTGAGCAACGGCAGTCATTTCGCGCTCATTATTGTACGAGCGGCTTTCGTGACTGGATGTTATCTGCTCCACCGCATCTGCAGGCACTCCTTGCGCTTCTCGCCGAGGTCGCTTGGCGAGTTTCGCATACGCAGTCCTTAGGGAAGCTGCGGTTCTACGCGGCTCGTCTGCACCTCTGGAACTTTCCCAGGCAGAACCCAGTTCGTCCCACGGTACTCGACCATCCGCTTGTCTGAGTCTTAGGACCAGACTTTCTAATTTCACATGTTCAGTTTCCGTCCAAAGGGCTCCTCTTCTACGATGCAACTCTGGATTGCGGGAGATTTCTCTACCCGAATCCCTAGAGGTTGCCCTTAAGACGGCCGGAGAAGGTTGTTGTTCTATCACGCTGTTCGTTATCGTGTGATTAGTCGGAGGGCTTCGGCCCCCATCAACAACCTCTGATGCTTCACGGCTGGTCTCCGGCCCAGCCTTTCCGGAGAGCTCTTCAGTCTGGCAGGAACTAGAAGTTCCCCCTTCCTGGGTTGGCCCCCTTTCGTGCACAGTCCTCCTTTGCCGGAGAATACGTGCGTATGCCGCTCGCAGCGACTCTGCTGACCTTATTGGGTCATCATGCTGGCGTGCGTCGGAGAAGGCCTTTTCGACCTCCACCCAACGCACGCGACCTGTTGCCGTCCTGAGTCTTTCGACCAGGGAGAGCAACTTATCAATCTCGTGCTCTTTCCATGAGGCGCTCTTACTACGATACATTTCTTGGCTTTGAGCGCTTGGCTCGTTCAGCCGATTAGAGTCACCTCTTGGAAGTGAGCCATCATTACTGCTAGTGGTAGCAGAAGAACTAGAACCGGAACCTGTAGAGGTTCCGGGTTGGGGATTCCCCCGGTCCGAGTCCAAGTCCAAATCCGTATGGTGGCCTGAGCGCCTGAGATTAGACCGCCTCTCCCCGTGTGCCACATGAGCGCCACCGTACTCAAGAGCAGTGACGGGGTGCAGGGTACTGAGGCTGGGGCTTTTTCCTTTCACGGTAATGAGTTTTTACAGAAGAGGGGGTGTAGGCCCCTCTCCCAACCCTCCTCCTTTTGCAGACGGGCTTGGGACCGTCCTTGGCGGAGTTATAGGTTATCTAGATTGGCCGCCATGTTTAGACACGGATCTGAGCTGGCGCGTTTACAGCTCATACGACCATAACTTGTAACCTCCCCCTATGGTGCAGTTGGCTGCACCCCCGGGGTTAAACAGCAGCTGCCAGGTTTACGCACAATCCATTCTAACCCATACGGGACACAGACCACCAGAGGACCCTCTAATGGAGCCATGGAGTATACCCTTGGATACGGGTACTTCGTTAACTGTGCTGTCTTGTACTTCGCCTGGCACTTCGGTGCCGTGATTGTGACGTGTTAACATCGAACCAGCCGATGAAAACGGTCCCCATAGCTGCCCCGTCGCATGCAAAGATGCTTTGTGGGGACTTACGGCAACCTGTCACCTACACAACCCGAAGTTGCTTTATGGTGGCGTACACACCACCCCCTCGTGGAAGGGCAGTGCCAGCCGTTTCACTGCTCCTAGATAACGAGTTCTGTGGAAGGTGCGAGAGCCCTGGTAGCAGGACTAGATGTTCTTACCTTCATACAGGTTCGCTATCTTTTTGTAGTTGGGAACAGTGGGAGTCTCGTTTGCGATAGCAAGTTTCCGTGTTAAGGCTCGAGAGCCCTGGTAGCAGGACTAGTTGTTCTTGCCTCCATACGGATTCGCTATCTTCATAATCTCACACTTACATCCCATAGGGGAGCCTTTCACATTTCTCCTTATAATCTCACGTTCACATCCCATAGGGGAGTCATCCATATCTATATGGTCTCATATTCACATCCCATGGGGGAGTCATTCACATTTGACTTTATAGTCTCACATTCACATCCCTTAGGGGAGTCGTTTTAAGTAGTTGAGGATCGCTGCCCCATTAGTGGAGCAGAGAGTTTCTGCACTTTAAACATCACTCCGAGCGACAATGCGTGTTCATTAAGAGTTCCTGCGAACCAGGTACCGCGCGCAAAGACCTCAACGCGATCTTTTACGCGCTTACTCACTCGGTGTTGGTAGGTGGGTGGAGGGGTCACGTCTCTGCGCGACCGTGCCCACCCGGGCACAAGGAAGTAGCTCAATCTGTTCCATCCTACTAGTAGGATTACGACCAGTGAACCTGGTTTTTCCTACGTTGTAGTAGTCCAGAACATCGACGGGCGGTGCGCACAAACCCCAGGGGCGTATTCAGCTTACCATGGTAAGGCAAGCCTACTAAGGGTTCTGTAGAGCTCACCGGTGTCCAGGCCACCCCTAGAGGCGTATAGGGGAGCTTTGATATAGTTCTACAGAGACCCTTGCATGGGGTTCCGTCAATTTCTTTAAGTTTCAGTTTAAGCGGAACCTAAGTCCCGACTTTTCATTAATACTCAGTATAGTCCCCAACGGACTTGATTTGACCGCAAGTTACTAGAGTCTATCTCAAAGAGCAGTCTTGGTACTTTGTATGTGCGCGCATGGCGCACTATTTAAACTGAGTATGCGAAATCAACAGAATCATCAGTTCATATATATCACCACTATGTGATCTCTCGCATGATCACATGCAGGGCCTTAGCGGCAGTATTCGCCACGTTTACATTTTCGCAAAACTCCAACAGTTAAAATACTGGTGAAAACAGATCAACACATAACGACACCCATTGTGAATTGTGAAATGTTGGGAACACAGAAAATTTTCGCCGGAAAAACGAAAAAGTTTCATCCCTATGATTCTGGGATAAACACTTCTTTTCCCACACCTATTCATTCCCTCTAGATTTTACAATTGATGTAAGATTGTGAAAAATGCAATGCTCACAGTAATAAAATTGTTGCCGTAAATTTGAGGAAGGTATGGAAAGAAATATTCATCCTAGAATCATGAATACTGGCAAGGAATTTTGATAAATTTGTTGCCTTCCTGTGAATTACAAAAATGTACTGCATGCAGTTATGAAATAGAGTAGTGATGATGCAACAGCAAGTGAACTCACAACATCTATTTCGTAACTGTATGCAGCACATTTGAGTAATTCTCCGAAAAGCAGCAAATTTATTGAAACTCCTAATCAATAGTCATGATTCAAAGATAAAGATTTCTTTCCCATACTCTTTTGAAGTTTACGACAACGATTTGATTACTGTACAATTCTTTTTTTTGAATTTTCATATCAATTGTTCGACATTTCTCCTCGTGAATCGGAGTATTATGACGTTTTCGTGATTATCGTGATCGTATGCCAGTTCCCAAGTCTCTACCAGTGATTTTGCAAAAATATCAAATTTCTAACAAAGTTTGTGTGATATCACAGTTATGCCGTGCATTCCAAACTATGATTTCGCAAGTGGTGGTCTCTTAATAAGAACAACACTTGCGAAACCATAGATAATTGCTTATGTATATGACACACATAATATGTACGTATATTCACATTAATATTAGCTTTTGAAAATATTTTTATATCATTCGAGTTTGAATCTTCCAATTTTTTCTACATAGAGGGGCGATTAAAATATGTTAACAAAATAGGCAAACAAAACACCCGATCAAAGGATAGTCTCAACAGATCGCAGTATACAAACACTGCTCTACTGGATACAACACCTTGACCAGTATACATGTCGTAAACATGTGATTTTGCGCCCCGACATTGAACCAGAGTGATCTGGCTTTGACAACCAGCAGGGATTATCCATACCGGCAAGGTCATTTACTAGGGCATAACGTCTCATGTTGCCACGAGATAGAATTGCCTCCCGACACCAGGAAACAAAGTTATCGTTGCCTTGACTAGGTGGGATTCTGACTTAGAGGCGTTCAGTCATAATCCCCCAGATGTTAGCTTCGACCATTGACCGATCGATCAAG
>OZ022260.1:25473210-25478210 GCA_963978905.1 Trichostrongylus colubriformis
AGACGGGTCGGAGAGGTGGTCGACTTTCACACTGACACCCTGCATGCAGGATAAAACACTAGCCATGACAAACCTAACCGTAGGCAAGACACCACCGAAGTGGGCAACGCAAACGGGTCAGAACGCACAGCCAGTGCTGTCAGCGCAGCCGTAGGCAACATACATCACCTGCAGCCACAATTAAGCGACCTTAGGAAACTTAGTTACCCGGCTACGTCAACTCTCTCCGGTTCCACTCCAGCGATTTCACGTTCTCTTGAACTCTCTCTTCAAAGTTCTTTGCAACTTTCCTTCACAGTACTTGTTTGCTATCGAATTCGCGTCTATATTTAGCCTTAGATGAAGTTTATCACCCACTTTAGGCTGCACTTTCAAGCAACCCGACTCTAAGGTATAATCGTACAATTTGCTCCACTGTCCGCACAGGTCTCGCACCCTCTCAGGAATGTGGCCCCTATCAAAGGGACTTCGGACATGCAGCACAAATTGAAAATCACACCTATACGCTACATTTCTTAACGGTGTAACACCGAAAGATTCAGCGCTGGGCTTCTCCCCGTTCACTCGCCGTTACTAAGGGAATCCTTGTTAGTTTCTTTTCCTCCGCTAAGTGATATGCTTAAGTTCAGCGGGTAATCACGCCTGAGTTCAGGTTGCAATACAAATGATAATTGAACATTATTGTTATACATGTCCCTGTTTAAATCAATCTCAAATTCACTGAGTACATTCAAACAGTAACAACACGTTCACATCATACAGGAACATTAATGTCATTACAACATTAACATCATGTTGCATGTATTATTCTTGAACTGAAATGGGAATCATCACAATATTTGACAATGACCATTCGACAAACAGTGTTAGAGTTAGCCACACTGTAGAAATTCATTAACAACCCTGAACCAGACGTGCCGAAGGGAAAACCCAACGGCGCTATGCGTTCAAAATTTCACCACTCTAAGCGTCTGCAATTCGTGGTAAATAACGCAGCTAGCTGCGTTTTTCATCGATACGCGAATCGACCGATCCATCGCTGAAGCTAGTCTTCATTTGTGGCACATAAATATGCACACGTTTCTGCAAACTTTAAATATTGAAAGTTGTGTTTCATAATGGCGTCTAGGCGTGATCATTAAGGTTTCCTGTGAACCAGGTACCGTACATACAACAAGGAAATGTTGCGTACTTAACCACCACTATAAAACGATGAGGCGGTATTATTGCAATACTCATTAAGTCTCAAGCTCAACCATCATAGATGGGAACTTCGCATGAACAATCACAGGCGCCACTCACGAACGACTCATGTCATACATAGACACCTCATATACAGAGCTCTAACGGGGGTGATACTCCCAACCTTTACGACAAAGTCGTAAAATTCTAGCTGTTGGTTTCTCGTGATCAAAGGAACCATGTATTGGTTTCGACGATGATCCATCTGCAGGTTCACCTACAGATACCTTGTTACGACTTTTACCCGGTTCAAGCCATTGCGATTGAACTGTTTCCCGCCATACCGCGACCCGAAGGCCTCGGCATACAGCAGTCCGCAGTCCTCTCGAGACAGCTCAGTCCCGGACAGCGACGGGCGGTGTGTACAAATGGCAGGGACGTAATCAGCGTGAGCTGATGACTCACACTTACTAGGAATTCCTCGTTCAAGGGAAATAATTACAATTCCCTATCCCGGTCACGGAAGAGTTTCAACGGTTTACCAATGCCTTTCGGCAATGGATAGGCCAGCTGATTCTTCCATTGTAGCGCGCGTGCAGCCCCGGACATCTAAGGGCATCACAGACCTGTTATCGCTCAATCTCGTGCGGCTAAACACCGCTTATCCCTCTAAGAAGTAGACTGGACTTAAAAATCCAGCCACTATTTAGCAGGCTAGAGTCTCGCTCGTTATCGGAATAAACCAGACAAATCGCTCCACCAACTAAGAACGGCCATGCACCACCAACCACCAAATCGAGAAAGAGCTTTCAATCTGTCAATCCTTACGGTGTCCGGGCCGGGTGAGTTTTCCCGTGTTGAGTCAAATTAAGCCGCAGGCTCCACTCCTGGTGGTGCCATTCCGTCAATTTCTTTAAGTTTCAGCTTTGCAACCATACTACCCCAGGAACCGAAAGACTTTCGTTTCCGGGAAGCTCCTCGACAAGGCAACAATACCCCATCGGATCGCTAGATGGCATAGTTTACGGTCAGAACTAGGGCGGTATCTAATCGCCTTCGAACCTCTGACTTTCGTTCTTGATTAATGAAGACATTCTTGGCAAATGCTTTCGCTTTAGGGCGTCCCCCTGCGGTCCACGAATTTCACCTCTCGCGCAGGGATACGAATGCCCCCGAATTGTCCCTCTTAACCATTATTTCAGTTCCTGAACCAATAAATAGAACCGAAGTCCTCTTTTATTATTCCATGATCGACCATTCAAGCAAACGCTTGTTCTGAGCACTCTAATTTTCAAAGTAAACTCGCTAGCCACTAAAGAAGCCGAAACCTCAATAGAAAACCAGCAAATAGTTACAACAGCGATTAACGCCAAAGGCGAACCACTGCATGTAACTCAGATCCAACTACGAGCTTTTTAACCGCAGCAATGACGATTTACACTAGTGGAGCTGGAATTACCGCGGCTGCTGGCACCAGACTTGCCCTCCACTTGATCCTCGAAAAAAGGTTTATGATCAACTCATTGAAATGACCGTTCCATAGGAATGGTCTTTTTATTTTTAGTCACTATCTCATCTCTTCAAGATTGGATAAGTTTCGCGCCTGCTGCCTTCCTTGGATGTGGTAGCCGTTTCTAAGGCTCCCTCTCCGGAGTCGAACCCTTATTCTCCGTTACCCGTAATAACCATGGTAGACTAATAGACTACCATCAGGTTGATAGGGCAGACACTTTTTCGGAATATCGGCGAACAAGCCGCCGATATGCTGCGTTATTCAGAGTCAGCAAACAGCACCCGAAGGTGATTGATTTGCTCTAATAATTGCACCCTTTCGAAAGTCAGGGTTTATTTACATGTATTAGCTCCAGAATTACCGCAGTTATCCAATAGGACGTTCCGAATAAATGACATCTGCTCTAATGAGCCGTTCGCAGTTTCTCTTTTAGATGAACTCCACATGCATGGCTTAATCTTTAAACTGAGCATATAGCGCTGACAGAATCAATCAGGTACTTAATCAACGTGGGTGGTCCCGATAACGATTGTTTTCGCGGTAGGTGGCCGAGAAATTTAGCAATCGTCGTGGGTGGTCTATTCGCCACGTTTACATTTTCGCAAAACTCCAACAGTAAAATACTGGTGAAAACAGATCAACACATAACGACACCCATTGTGAAATTGTGAAATGTTGGGAACACAGAAAAATTTTCGCCGAAAACGAAAAAGTTTCATCCCACCCTCACGAAAGCATCGGCGACCGTAATTGTGCGTTTCAAATAAGTGAGTGGAATAACGTGCATGGTGAACATACGACGATTTTTATGAAATCCCTACTTTAAAGCGATTTTTACGAAATCTCCAATATAATTGCGAAATCGCTGTGAAATTTTGATATTTGTCAAGTTTACAGTGTAATTGCGAAATTATTAAAAAATTTAAGCTTACATGTATATATTTATGTGCTTTTGTACTTTTATGAAATCATTCGCAAATTCTGAACAAAGCTTAGGGTTTATAAATAAAAGTGATATGAATTGGTAGACAAGGGATATTATTGAAGACGCACCATTTTTTCCGCTAGAAATCTGAGGCATCTTAGCATTTGTGTATGTACATGGCTTTTATAGTATATTAATGGTCTGAATTTTATTTATTTAATACTTTCATATGATTTATCCATAATAATAATAGATTTTGGAGCCATTATCGTATTATTACAACTGCATGGTTGCAAAAATGCTGAGAAATTGCGAAATTTGCATATATATATATACATATGCATGGTAATGTACGGTGCTATTTTTACAATGTCTTCCTTGCTAAATTCCAACACTAATTTAATTTTTCCAGATGAATTTCTCACCGTTTATCAGGTGTCGATCTTGGATATCATGAGCTCTTTTACTGTTACACCATCACTGCCCTATCTCATAACTGTATACGGCACATTTGAGTGAATCTCCAGAAAGCAGCAAATTTATTGCAGTAATTATGATTCTGGGATAAACACTTCTTTCCCACACCTATTCATTCCCCTCTAATTTTACAATTGATGTAAGATTGTGAAAAATGCAATGCTCACAGTAATAAAATTGTTGCCGTAAATTTGAGGAAGGTATGGGAAAGAAATATTCATCCTAGAATCATGAATACTGGCAAGGAATTTTGATAAATTTGTTGCCTTCCTGTGAATTACAAAAATGTACTGCATGCAGTTATGAAATAGAGTAGTGATGATGCAACAGCAAGTGAACTCACAACATCTATTTCGTAACTGTATGCAGCACATTTGAGTAATTCTCCGAAAAGCAGCAAATTTATTGAAACTCCTAATCAATAGTCATGATTCAAAGATAAAGATTTCTTTCCCATACTCTTTTGAAGTTTACGACAACGATTTGATTACTGTACAATTCTTTTTTTTTAAATTTTCATATCAATTGTTCGACATTTCTCCTCGTTGAATCGGAGTATTATGACGTTTTCGTGATTATCGTGATCGTATGCCAGTTCCCAAGTCTCTACCAGTGATTTTGCAAAAATATCAAATTTCTAACAAAGTTTGTGTGATATCACAGTTATGCCGTGCATTCCAAACTATGATTTCGCAAGTGGTGGTCTCTTAATAAGAACAACACTTGCGAAACCATAGATAATTGCTTATGTATATGACACACATAGTATGTACGTATATTCACATTAATATTAGCTTTTGAAAATATTTTTATATCATTCGAGTTTGAATCTTCCAATTTTTCTACATAGAGGGGCGATTAAAATATGTTAACAAAATAGGCAAACAAAACACCCGATCAAAG
>OZ022260.1:25480710-25485710 GCA_963978905.1 Trichostrongylus colubriformis
TACTAGATGGTTCGATTAGTCTTTCGCCCCTATACCCAAGTCTATCGATCGATTTGCACGTCAGAACCGATACGGACTTCCACCAGAGTTTCATCTGACTTCGTCCTGCTCAGGCATAGTTCACCATCTTTCGGGTCGCAACCTGTACGCTCTACCTCTGCCCATCTGCATGCAGACAAGACAGGGCCATGGTGCGCTACTTCGAAAAGTAGATCCCATGTCAGCCGGTTAACCGACCTTTACTTTCATTACGCCTTGGGGTTTTACCACCCTTTGACTCGCGTACAAGTTACACTCCTCGGTCCGTGTTTCAAGACGGGTCGGAGAGGTGGTCGACTTTCACACTGACACCCTGCATGCAGGATAAAACACTAGCCATGACAAACCTAACCGTAGGCAAGACACCACCGAAGTGGGCAACGCAAACGGGTCAGAACGCACAGTCAGTGCTGTCAGCGCAGCCGTAGGCAACATACATCACCTGCAGCCACAATTAAGCGACCTTAGGAAACTTAGTTACCCGGCTACGTCAACTCTCTCTGGTTCCACTCCAGCGATTTCACGTTCTCTTGAACTCTCTCTTCAAAGTTCTTTGCAACTTTCCTTCACAGTACTTGTTTGCTATCGAATTCGCGTCTATATTTAGCCTTAGATGAAGTTTATCACCCACTTTAGGCTGCACTTTCAAGCAACCCGACTCTAAGGTATAATCGTACAATTTGCTCCACTGTCCGCACAGGTCTCGCACCCTCTCAGGAATGTGGCCCCTATCAAAGGGACTTCGGACATGCAGCACAAATTGAAAATCACACCTATACGCTACATTTCTTAACGGTGTAACACCGAAAGATTCAGCGCTGGGCTTCTCCCCGTTCACTCGCCGTTACTAAGGGAATCCTTGTTAGTTTCTTTTCCTCCGCTAAGTGATATGCTTAAGTTCAGCGGGTAATCACGCCTGAGTTCAGGTTGCAATACAAATGATAATTGAACATTATTGTTATACATGTCCCTGTTTAAATCAATCTCAAATTCACTGAGTACATTCAAACAGTAACAACACGTTCACATCATACAGGAACATTAATGTCATTACAACATTAACATCATGTTGCATGTATTATTCTTGAACTGAAATGGGAATCATCACAATATTTGACAATGACCATTCGACAAACAGTGTTAGAGTTAGCCACACTGTAGAAATTCATTAACAACCCTGAACCAGACGTGCCGAAGGGAAAACCCAACGGCGCTATGCGTTCAAAATTTCACCACTCTAAGCGTCTGCAATTCGTGGTAAATAACGCAGCTAGCTGCGTTTTTCATCGATACGCGAATCGACCGATCCATCGCTGAAGCTAGTCTTCATTTGTGGCACATAAATATGCACACGTTTCTGCAAACTTTAAATATTGAAAGTTGTGTTTCATAATGGCGTCTAGGCGTGATCATTAAGGTTTCCTGTGAACCAGGTACCGTACATACAACAAGGAAATGTTGCGTACTTAACCACCACTATAAAACGATGAGGCGGTATTATTGCAATACTCATTAAGTCTCAAGCTCAACCATCATAGATGGGAACTTCGCATGAACAATCACAGGCGCCACTCACGAACGACTCATGTCATACATAGACACCTCATATACAGAGCTCTAACGGGGGTGATACTCCCAACCTTTACGACAAAGTCGTAAAATTCTAGCTGTTGGTTTCTCGTGATCAAAGGAACCATGTATTGGTTTCGACGATGATCCATCTGCAGGTTCACCTACAGATACCTTGTTACGACTTTTACCCGGTTCAAGCCATTGCGATTGAACTGTTTCCCGCCATACCGCGACCCGAAGGCCTCGGCATACAGCAGTCCGCAGTCCTCTCGAGACAGCTCAGTCCCGGACAGCGACGGGCGGTGTGTACAAATGGCAGGGACGTAATCAGCGTGAGCTGATGACTCACACTTACTAGGAATTCCTCGTTCAAGGGAAATAATTACAATTCCCTATCCCGGTCACGGAAGAGTTTCAACGGTTTACCAATGCCTTTCGGCAATGGATAGGCAGCTGATTCTTCCATTGTAGCGCGCGTGCAGCCCCGGACATCTAAGGGCATCACAGACCTGTTATCGCTCAATCTCGTGCGGCTAAACACCGACTTATCCCTCTAAGAAGTAGACTGGACTTAAAAATCCAGCCACTATTTAGCAGGCTAGAGTCTCGCTCGTTATCGGAATAAACCAGACAAATCGCTCCACCAACTAAGAACGGCCATGCACCACCAACCACCAAATCGAGAAAGAGCTTTCAATCTGTCAATCCTTACGGTGTCCGGGCCGGGTGAGTTTTCCCGTGTTGAGTCAAATTAAGCCGCAGGCTCCACTCCTGGTGGTGCCATTCCGTCAATTTCTTTAAGTTTCAGCTTTGCAACCATACTACCCCAGGAACCGAAAGACTTTCGTTTCCGGGAAGCTCCTCGACAAGGCAACAATACCCCATCGGATCGCTAGATGGCATAGTTTACGGTCAGAACTAGGGCGGTATCTAATCGCCTTCGAACCTCTGACTTTCGTTCTTGATTAATGAAGACATTCTTGGCAAATGCTTTCGCTTTAGGGCGTCCCCCTGCGGTCCACGAATTTCACCTCTCGCGCAGGGATACGAATGCCCCCGAATTGTCCCTCTTAACCATTATTTCAGTTCCTGAACCAATAAATAGAACCGAAGTCCTCTTTTATTATTCCATGATCGACCATTCAAGCAAACGCTTGTTCTGAGCACTCTAATTTATTCAAAGTAAACTCGCTAGCCACTAAAGAAGCCGAAACCTCAATAGAAAACCAGCAAATAGTTACAACAGCGATTAACGCCAAAGGCGAACCACTGCATGTAACTCAGATCCAACTACGAGCTTTTTAACCGCAGCAATGACGATTTACACTAGTGGAGCTGGAATTACCGCGGCTGCTGGCACCAGACTTGCCCTCCACTTGATCCTCGAAAAAAGGTTTATGATCAACTCATTGAAATGACCGTTCCATAGGAATGGTCTTTTTATTTTTAGTCACTATCTCATCTCTTCAAGATTGGATAAGTTTCGCGCCTGCTGCCTTCCTTGGATGTGGTAGCCGTTTCTAAGGCTCCCTCTCCGGAGTCGAACCCTTATTCTCCGTTACCCGTAATAACCATGGTAGACTAATAGACTACCATCAGGTTGATAGGGCAGACACTTTTTCGGAATATCGGCGAACAAGCCGCCGATATGCTGCGTTATTCAGAGTCAGCAAACAGCACCCGAAGGTGATTGATTTGCTCTAATAATTGCACCCTTTCGAAAGTCAGGGTTTATTTACATGTATTAGCTCCAGAATTACCGCAGTTATCCAATAGGACGTTCCGAATAAATGACATCTGCTCTAATGAGCCGTTCGCAGTTTCTCTTTTAGATGAACTCCACATGCATGGCTTAATCTTTAAACTGAGCATATAGCGCTGACAGAATCAATCAGGTACTTAATCAACGTGGGTGGTCCCGATAACGATTGTTTTCGCGGTAGGTGGCCGAGAAATTTAGCAATCGTCGTGGGTGGTCTATTCGCCACGTTTACATTTTCGCAAAACTCCAACAGTAAAATACTGGTGAAAACAGATCAACACATAACGACACCCATTGTGAAATTGTGAAATGTTGGGAACACAGAAAAATTTTCGCCGAAAACGAAAAAGTTTCATCCCACCCTCACGAAAGCATCGGCGACCGTAATTGTGCGTTTCAAATAAGTGAGTGGAATAACGTGCATGGTGAACATACGACGATTTTTATGAAATCCCTACTTTAAAGCGATTTTTACGAAATCTCCAATATAATTGCGAAATCGCTGTGAAATTTTGATATTTGTCAAGTTTACAGTGTAATTGCGAAATTATTAAAAAATTTAAGCTTACATGTATATATTTATGTGCTTTTGTACTTTTATGAAATCATTCGCAAATTCTGAACAAAGCTTAGGGTTTATAAATAAAAGTGATATGAATTGGTAGACAAGGGATATTATTGAAGACGCACCATTTTTTCCGCTAGAAATCTGAGGCATCTTAGCATTTGTGTATGTACATGGCTTTTATAGTATATTAATGATCTGAATTTTATTTATTTAATACTTTCATATGATTTATCCATAATAATAATAGATTTTGGAGCCATTATCGTATTATTACAACTGCATGGTTGCAAAAATGCTGAGAAATTGCGAAATTTGCATATATATATATATACATATGCATGGTAATGTACGGTGCTATTTTTACAATGTCTTCCTTGCTAAATTCCAACACTAATTTAATTTTTCCAGATGAATTTCTCACCGTTTATCAGGTGTCGATCTTGGATATCATGAGCTCTTTTACTGTTACACCATCACTGCCCTATCTCATAACTGTATACGGCACATTTGAGTGAATCTCCAGAAAGCAGCAAATTTATTGCAGTAATTATGATTCTGGGATAAACACTTCTTTCCCACACCTATTCATTCCCCTCTAATTTTACAATTGATGTAAGATTGTGAAAAATGCAATGCTCACAGTAATAAAATTGTTGCCGTAAATTTGAGGAAGGTATGGGAAAGAAATATTCATCCTAGAATCATGAATACTGGCAAGGAATTTTGATAAATTTGTTGCCTTCCTGTGAATTACAAAAATGTACTGCATGCAGTTATGAAATAGAGTAGTGATGATGCAACAGCAAGTGAACTCACAACATCTATTTCGTAACTGTATGCAGCACATTTGAGTAATTCTCCGAAAAGCAGCAAATTTATTGAAACTCCTAATCAATAGTCATGATTCAAAGATAAAGATTTCTTTCCCATACTCTTTTGAAGTTTACGACAACGATTTGATTACTGTACAATTCTTTTTTTTTAAATTTTCATATCAATTGTTCGACATTTCTCCTCGTTGAATCGGAGTATTATGACGTTTTCGTGATTATCGTGATC
>OZ022260.1:25488210-25500710 GCA_963978905.1 Trichostrongylus colubriformis
GGGTACCGACTTCCATGGCCACCGTCCTGCTGTCTATATCAACCAACGCCTTTATGGGGTCTCATGAGCGAAAAGTTAGGCACCTTAACCCAACGTTTGGTTCATCCCACAGCGCCAGTTCTGCTTACCAAAAATGGCCCACTTGGAGCTCGCGTTCGTGTCAACAGTTCAACAAAGAAACCGAGACAACATACCCATTGAAAGTTCGAGAATAGTTGAGGTCGTTTCGACCCCAAGTCCTCTAATCATTCGCTTTACCGGATATAACCGCAATGAACTCCAGCTCTCCTGGGGAAACTTCGGAGGGAACCAGCTACTAGATGGTTCGATTAGTCTTTCGCCCCTATACCCAAGTCTATCGACCGATTTGCACGTCAGAACCGATACGGACTTCCACCAGAGTTTCCTCTGACTTCGTCCTGCTCAGCATAGTTCACCATCTTTCGGGTCGCAACCTGTACGCTCTACCGCTGCCCATCTGCATGCAGACAAGACAGGGCCATGGTGCGCTACTTCGAAAAGTAGATCCCATGTCAGCAGGTTAACCGACCTTTACTTTCATTACGCCTTGGGTTTTACCACCCTTTGACTCGCGTACAAGTTACACTCCTCGGTCCGTGTTTCAAGACGGGTCGGAGAGGTGGTCGACTTTCACACTGACACCCTGCATGCAGGATAAAACACTAGCCATGACAAACCTAACCGTAGGCAAGACACCACCGAAGTGGGCAACGCAAACGGGTCAGAACGCACAGCCAGTGCTGTCAGCGCAGCCGTAGGCAACATACATCACCTGCAGCCACAATTAAGCGACCTTAGGAAACTTAGTTACCCGGCTACGTCAACTCTCTCCGGTTCCACTCCAGCGATTTCACGTTCTCTTGAACTCTCTCTTCAAAGTTCTTTGCAACTTTCCTTCACAGTACTTGTTTGCTATCGAATTCGCGTCTATATTTAGCCTTAGATGAAGTTTATCACCCACTTTAGGCTGCACTTTCAAGCAACCCGACTCTAAGGTATAATCGTACAATTTGCTCCACTGTCCGCACAGGTCTCGCACCCTCTCAGGAATGTGGCCCCTATCAAAGGGACTTCGGACATGCAGCACAAATTGAAAATCACACCTATACGCTACATTTCTTAACGGTGTAACACCGAAAGATTCAGCGCTGGGCTTCTCCCCGTTCACTCGCCGTTACTAAGGGAATCCTTGTTAGTTTCTTTTCCTCCGCTAAGTGATATGCTTAAGTTCAGCGGGTAATCACGCCTGAGTTCAGGTTGCAATACAAATGATAATTGAACATTATTGTTATACATGTCCCTGTTTAAATCAATCTCAAATTCACTGAGTACATTCAAACAGTAACAACACGTTCACATCATACAGGAACATTAATGTCATTACAACATTAACATCATGTTGCATGTATTATTCTTGAACTGAAATGGGAATCATCACAATATTTGACAATGACCATTCGACAAACAGTGTTAGAGTTAGCCACACTGTAGAAATTCATTAACAACCCTGAACCAGACGTGCCGAAGGGAAAACCCAACGGCGCTATGCGTTCAAAATTTCACCACTCTAAGCGTCTGCAATTCGTGGTAAATAACGCAGCTAGCTGCGTTTTTCATCGATACGCGAATCGACCGATCCATCGCTGAAGCTAGTCTTCATTTGTGGCACATAAATATGCACACGTTTCTGCAAACTTTAAATATTGAAAGTTGTGTTTCATAATGGCGTCTAGGCGTGATCATTAAGGTTTCCTGTGAACCAGGTACCGTACATACAACAAGGAAATGTTGCGTACTTAACCACCACTATAAAACGATGAGGCGGTATTATTGCAATACTCATTAAGTCTCAAGCTCAACCATCATAGATGGGAACTTCGCATGAACAATCACAGGCGCCACTCACGAACGACTCATGTCATACATAGACACCTCATATACAGAGCTCTAACGGGGGTGATACTCCCAACCTTTACGACAAAGTCGTAAAATTCTAGCTGTTGGTTTCTCGTGATCAAAGGAACCATGTATTGGTTTCGACGATGATCCATCTGCAGGTTCACCTACAGATACCTTGTTACGACTTTTACCCGGTTCAAGCCATTGCGATTGAACTGTTTCCCGCCATACCGCGACCCGAAGGCCTCGGCATACAGCAGTCCGCAGTCCTCTCGAGACAGCTCAGTCCCGGACAGCGACGGGCGGTGTGTACAAATGGCAGGGACGTAATCAGCGTGAGCTGATGACTCACACTTACTAGGAATTCCTCGTTCAAGGGAAATAATTACAATTCCCTATCCCGGTCACGGAAGAGTTTCAACGGTTTACCAATGCCTTTCGGCAATGGATAGGCCAGCTGATTCTTCCATTGTAGCGCGCGTGCAGCCCCGGACATCTAAGGGCATCACAGACCTGTTATCGCTCAATCTCGTGCGGCTAAACACCGCTTATCCCTCTAAGAAGTAGACTGGACTTAAAAATCCAGCCACTATTTAGCAGGCTAGAGTCTCGCTCGTTATCGGAATAAACCAGACAAATCGCTCCACCAACTAAGAACGGCCATGCACCACCAACCACCAAATCGAGAAAGAGCTTTCAATCTGTCAATCCTTACGGTGTCCGGGCCGGGTGAGTTTTCCCGTGTTGAGTCAAATTAAGCCGCAGGCTCCACTCCTGGTGGTGCCATTCCGTCAATTTCTTTAAGTTTCAGCTTTGCAACCATACTACCCCAGGAACCGAAAGACTTTCGTTTCCGGGAAGCTCCTCGACAAGGCAACAATACCCCATCGGATCGCTAGATGGCATAGTTTACGGTCAGAACTAGGGCGGTATCTAATCGCCTTCGAACCTCTGACTTTCGTTCTTGATTAATGAAGACATTCTTGGCAAATGCTTTCGCTTTAGGGCGTCCCCCTGCGGTCCACGAATTTCACCTCTCGCGCAGGGATACGAATGCCCCCGAATTGTCCCTCTTAACCATTATTTCAGTTCCTGAACCAATAAATAGAACCGAAGTCCTCTTTTATTATTCCATGATCGACCATTCAAGCAAACGCTTGTTCTGAGCACTCTAATTTATTCAAAGTAAACTCGCTAGCCACTAAAGAAGCCGAAACCTCAATAGAAAACCAGCAAATAGTTACAACAGCGATTAACGCCAAAGGCGAACCACTGCATGTAACTCAGATCCAACTACGAGCTTTTTAACCGCAGCAATGACGATTTACACTAGTGGAGCTGGAATTACCGCGGCTGCTGGCACCAGACTTGCCCTCCACTTGATCCTCGAAAAAAGGTTTATGATCAACTCATTGAAATGACCGTTCCATAGGAATGGTCTTTTTATTTTTAGTCACTATCTCATCTCTTCAAGATTGGATAAGTTTCGCGCCTGCTGCCTTCCTTGGATGTGGTAGCCGTTTCTAAGGCTCCCTCTCCGGAGTCGAACCCTTATTCTCCGTTACCCGTAATAACCATGGTAGACTAATAGACTACCATCAGGTTGATAGGGCAGACACTTTTTCGGAATATCGGCGAACAAGCCGCCGATATGCTGCGTTATTCAGAGTCAGCAAACAGCACCCGAAGGTGATTGATTTGCTCTAATAATTGCACCCTTTCGAAAGTCAGGGTTTATTTACATGTATTAGCTCCAGAATTACCGCAGTTATCCAATAGGACGTTCCGAATAAATGACATCTGCTCTAATGAGCCGTTCGCAGTTTCTCTTTTAGATGAACTCCACATGCATGGCTTAATCTTTAAACTGAGCATATAGCGCTGACAGAATCAATCAGGTACTTAATCAACGTGGGTGGTCCCGATAACGATTGTTTTCGCGGTAGGTGGCCGAGAAATTTAGCAATCGTCGTGGGTGGTCTATTCGCCACGTTTACATTTTCGCAAAACTCCAACAGTAAAATACTGGTGAAAACAGATCAACACATAACGACACCCATTGTGAAATTGTGAAATGTTGGGAACACAGAAAAATTTTCGCCGAAAACGAAAAAGTTTCATCCCACCCTCACGAAAGCATCGGCGACCGTAATTGTGCGTTTCAAATAAGTGAGTGGAATAACGTGCATGGTGAACATACGACGATTTTTATGAAATCCCTACTTTAAAGCGATTTTTACGAAATCTCCAATATAATTGCGAAATCGCTGTGAAATTTTGATATTTGTCAAGTTTACAGTGTAATTGCGAAATTATTAAAAAATTTAAGCTTACATGTATATATTTATGTGCTTTTGTACTTTTATGAAATCATTCGCAAATTCTGAACAAAGCTTAGGGTTTATAAATAAAAGTGATATGAATTGGTAGACAAGGGATATTATTGAAGACGCACCATTTTTTCCGCTAGAAATCTGAGGCATCTTAGCATTTGTGTATGTACATGGCTTTTATAGTATATTAATGGTCTGAATTTTATTTATTTAATACTTTCATATGATTTATCCATAATAATAATAGATTTTGGAGCCATTATCGTATTATTACAACTGCATGGTTGCAAAAATGCTGAGAAATTGCGAAATTTGCATATATATATATACATATGCATGGTAATGTACGGTGCTATTTTTACAATGTCTTCCTTGCTAAATTCCAACACTAATTTAATTTTTCCAGATGAATTTCTCACCGTTTATCAGGTGTCGATCTTGGATATCATGAGCTCTTTTACTGTTACACCATCACTGCCCTATCTCATAACTGTATACGGCACATTTGAGTGAATCTCCAGAAAGCAGCAAATTTATTGCAGTAATTATGATTCTGGGATAAACACTTCTTTCCCACACCTATTCATTCCCCTCTAATTTTACAATTGATGTAAGATTGTGAAAAATGCAATGCTCACAGTAATAAAATTGTTGCCGTAAATTTGAGGAAGGTATGGGAAAGAAATATTCATCCTAGAATCATGAATACTGGCAAGGAATTTTGATAAATTTGTTGCCTTCCTGTGAATTACAAAAATGTACTGCATGCAGTTATGAAATAGAGTAGTGATGATGCAACAGCAAGTGAACTCACAACATCTATTTCGTAACTGTATGCAGCACATTTGAGTAATTCTCCGAAAAGCAGCAAATTTATTGAAACTCCTAATCAATAGTCATGATTCAAAGATAAAGATTTCTTTCCCATACTCTTTTGAAGTTTACGACAACGATTTGATTACTGTACAATTCTTTTTTTTTAAATTTTCATATCAATTGTTCGACATTTCTCCTCGTTGAATCGGAGTATTATGACGTTTTCGTGATTATCGTGATCGTATGCCAGTTCCCAAGTCTCTACCAGTGATTTTGCAAAAATATCAAATTTCTAACAAAGTTTGTGTGATATCACAGTTATGCCGTGCATTCCAAACTATGATTTCGCAAGTGGTGGTCTCTTAATAAGAACAACACTTGCGAAACCATAGATAATTGCTTATGTATATGACACACATAGTATGTACGTATATTCACATTAATATTAGCTTTTGAAAATATTTTTATATCATTCGAGTTTGAATCTTCCAATTTTTCTACATAGAGGGGCGATTAAAATATGTTAACAAAATAGGCAAACAAAACACCCGATCAAAGGATAGTCTCAACAGATCGCAGTATACAAACACTGCTCTACTGGATACAACACCTTGACCAGTATACATGTCGTAAACATGTGATTTTGCGCCCCGACATTGAACCAGAGTGATCTGGCTTTGACAACCAGCAGGGATTATCCATACCGGCAAGGTCATTTACTAGGGCATAAGCTCTCATGTTGCCACGAGATAGAATTGCCTCCCGACACCAGGAAACAAAGTTATCGTTGCCTTGACTAGGTGGGATTCTGACTTAGAGGCGTTCAGTCATAATCCCCCAGATGTTAGCTTCGGACCATTGACCGATCGGTCAAGTCCATGAACCAAATGTCTGAACCTGCTGTTCCTCTCGTACTAAGCAGGATTACTATCGCAACAATAAGTCAACAGTAGGGTAAAACTAACCTGTCTCACGACGGTCTAAACCCAGCTCACGTTCCCTATTAGTGGGTGAACAATCCAACGCTTGGCGAATTCTGCTTCGCAATGATAGGAAGAGCCGACATCGAAGGATCAAAAAGCAACGTCGCTATGGACGCTTGGCTGCCACAAGCCAGTTATCCCTGTGGTAACTTTTCTGACACCTCTTACCAGAAACGATCTGGATTAAAAGGATCGATAGGCCACGCTTTCGCGGTCTGTACTCGTACTGAAAGTCAAGATCAAGCGAGCTTTTGCCCTTTTGCTCTACGAGAGGTTTCCGTCCTCTCTGAGCTAGCCTTAGGACACCTGCGTTACAGTTTGACAGATGTACCGCCCCAGTCAAACTCCCCGCCTGACACTGTCTTCGGCGAGAGTCGCAATGCCACCAGGTGGCTTTGCTTAAGACAAAGAAAAAAGAGCCGGAGCTCAATCCTCTTCTCACCGAATAAGTAAAGAATCGATGAAAGTGGTGGTATTTCATTGGCGACCGAGATCTCCCACCTATGCTACACCTCTCATGACTCTTCACAATGTCAAACTAGAGTCAAGCTCAACAGGGTCTTCTTTC
Organism: Trichostrongylus colubriformis; assembly: GCA_963978905.1. Taxonomy (NCBI): domain Eukaryota; kingdom Metazoa; phylum Nematoda; class Chromadorea; order Rhabditida; family Trichostrongylidae; genus Trichostrongylus; species Trichostrongylus colubriformis. Next base: position 25,494,831 of record OZ022260.1, read on the forward strand.
CCCGCTATTTTTGCCAAGCCCGTTCCCTTGGCTGTGGTTTCGCTAGATAGTAGTTAGGGACAGTGGGAATCTCGTTAATCCATTCATGCGCGTCAGTAGTTAGCTGACGAGGCATTTGGCTACCTTAAGAGAGTCATAGTTACTCCCGCCGTTTACCCGCGCTTACTCGAATTACTACGATTTAACATTCAGAGCACTGGGCAGAAATCAGAGACAGTAAACGTCCGCAAGGACCATCTGTCTCCTCTGTTTTAATTAGACAGTCGGATTCCCCGAGTCCGTACCAGTTCCAGTTCGACTGTTTTGATGGTCGGTCAGGATACTAAGCCCGAAGACAAAGCACACACCTGAAAACGTCCACAAGGCAGTCTTGTCACTAGTCCAGCATCAGCGTGAGCATCAGCCAGCCACGGACGAAACCGCACAAGCATCAGTTAGCAGGCCAACCGACCCAGTCACTGGAGCCAATCCTTTTCCCGAAGTTACGGATCTAATTTGCCGACTTCCCTTACCTACATTATTCTATCGACTAGAGGCTGTTCACCTTGGAGACCTGATGCGGATATCGGTACGATGTAGCACAGATTAATAGCCTTCCCTGGTTTTTCAAGGGCCGTCCAGAGAACACGAGACATCACAGAAACCGCGATGCTTTACGGAAACAACGTCCCTATCTACGGCTGAACCGATTCCAGGGAGTCCGTTCCTTAACTAGAGAAGAGAACTCTAGCTCGGTCTCTGAGCGACGTAACCAGGTTCGAATGCGTTACCGCGCAAGTGACTCAACGAGTCACAATCTCTGTGTCCACGTTAGGGAATATTAACCCTATTCCCTTTTGATATCCGAGAGAAAAGAGACTTTTCCCTCTCGATGATACAAGGCATAAGCCAGTATCTTAGGATCGACTGACCCACATTCAACTACTGTTCACGTGGAACCCTTCTCCACTTCAGTCTTCAAGGATCGAACTTAAATATTTGCTACTACCACCGAGATCTGCACTGACGGAAGCTCCAGCTGGGCCTACGCCCAAAGCCTTCGACGCAACCGCCACGACCCTCCTACTCGTTGCGGCCAGGCGTTGGGCAACGCACAAGCCAGCAACGGCTGGGTATAGGTCTCTCGCTCAAGCGCCATCCATTTTCAGGGCTAGTTGATTCGGCAGGTGAGTTGTTACACACTCCTTAGCGGGTACCGACTTCCATGGCCACCGTCCTGCTGTCTATATCAACCAACGCCTTTTATGGGGTCTCATGAGCGAAAAGTTAGGCACCTTAACCCAACGTTTGGTTCATCCCACAGCGCCAGTTCTGCTTACCAAAAATGGCCCACTTGGAGCTCGCGTTCGTGTCAACAGTTCAACAAAGAAACCGAGACAACATACCCATTGAAAGTTTGAGAATAGGTTGAGGTCGTTTCGACCCCAAGTCCTCTAATCATTCGCTTTACCGGATATAACCGCAATGAACTCCAGCTATCCTGGGGGAAACTTCGGAGGGAACCAGCTACTAGATGGTTCGATTAGTCTTTCGCCCCTATACCCAAGTCTATCGATCGATTTGCACGTCAGAACCGATACGGACTTCCACCAGAGTTTCCTCTGACTTCGTCCTGCTCAGGCATAGTTCACCATCTTTCGGGTCGCAACCTGTACGCTCTACCGCTGCCCATCTGCATGCAGACAAGACAGGGCCATGGTGCGCTACTTCGAAAAGTAGATCCCATGTCAGCCGGTTAACCGACCTTTACTTTCATTACGCCTTGGGGTTTTACCACCCTTTGACTCGCGTACAAGTTACACTCCTCGGTCCGTGTTTCAAGACGGGTCGGAGAGGTGGTCGACTTTCACACTGACACCCTGCATGCAGGATAAAACACTAGCCATGACAAACCTAACCGTAGGCAAGACACCACCGAAGTGGGCAACGCAAACGGGTCAGAACGCACAGCCAGTGCTGTCAGCGCAGCCGTAGGCAACATACATCACCTGCAGCCACAATTAAGCGACCTTAGGAAACTTAGTTACCCGGCTACGTCAACTCTCTCCGGTTCCATTCCAGCGATTTCACGTTCTCTTGAACTCTCTCTTCAAAGTTCTTTGCAACTTTCCTTCACAGTACTTGTTTGCTATCGAATTCGCGTCTATATTTAGCCTTAGATGAAGTTTATCACCCACTTTAGGCTGCACTTTCAAGCAACCCGACTCTAAGGTATAATCGTACAATTTGCTCCACTGTCCGCACAGGTCTCGCACCCTCTCAGGAATGTGGCCCCTATCAAAGGGACTTCGGACATGCAGCACAAATTGAAAATCACACCTATACGCTACATTTCTTAACGGTGTAACACCGAAAGATTCAGCGCTGGGCTTCTCCCCGTTCACTCGCCGTTACTAAGGGAATCCTTGTTAGTTTCTTTTCCTCCGCTAAGTGATATGCTTAAGTTCAGCGGGTAATCACGCCTGAGTTCAGGTTGCAATACAAATGATAATTGAACATTATTGTTATACATGTCCCTGTTTAAATCAATCTCAAATTCACTGAGTACATTCAAACAGTAACAACACGTTCACATCATACAGGAACATTAATGTCATTACAACATTAACATCATGTTGCATGTATTATTCTTGAACTGAAATGGGAATCATCACAATATTTGACAATGACCATTCGACAAACAGTGTTAGAGTTAGCCACACTGTAGAAATTCATTAACAACCCTGAACCAGACGTGCCGAAGGGAAAACCCAACGGCGCTATGCGTTCAAAATTTCACCACTCTAAGCGTCTGCAATTCGTGGTAAATAACGCAGCTAGCTGCGTTTTTCATCGATACGCGAATCGACCGATCCATCGCTGAAGCTAGTCTTCATTTGTGGCACATAAATATGCACACGTTTCTGCAAACTTTAAATATTGAAAGTTGTGTTTCATAATGGCGTCTAGGCGTGATCATTAAGGTTTCCTGTGAACCAGGTACCGTACATACAACAAGGAAATGTTGCGTACTTAACCACCACTATAAAACGATGAGGCGGTATTATTGCAATACTCATTAAGTCTCAAGCTCAACCATCATAGATGGGAACTTCGCATGAACAATCACAGGCGCCACTCACGAACGACTCATGTCATACATAGACACCTCATATACAGAGCTCTAACGGGGGTGATACTCCCAACCTTTACGACAAAGTCGTAAAATTCTAGCTGTTGGTTTCTCGTGATCAAAGGAACCATGTATTGGTTTCGACGATGATCCATCTGCAGGTTCACCTACAGATACCTTGTTACGACTTTTACCCGGTTCAAGCCATTGCGATTGAACTGTTTCCCGCCATACCGCGACCCGAAGGCCTCGGCATACAGCAGTCCGCAGTCCTCTCGAGACAGCTCAGTCCCGGACAGCGACGGGCGGTGTGTACAAATGGCAGGGACGTAATCAGCGTGAGCTGATGACTCACACTTACTAGGAATTCCTCGTTCAAGGGAAATAATTACAATTCCCTATCCCGGTCACGGAAGAGTTTCAACGGTTTACCAATGCCTTTCGGCAATGGATAGGCCAGCTGATTCTTCCATTGTAGCGCGCGTGCAGCCCCGGACATCTAAGGGCATCACAGACCTGTTATCGCTCAATCTCGTGCGGCTAAACACCGCTTATCCCTCTAAGAAGTAGACTGGAGTTAAAAATCCAGCCACTATTTAGCAGGCTAGAGTCTCGCTCGTTATCGGAATAAACCAGACAAATCGCTCCACCAACTAAGAACGGCCATGCACCACCAACCACCAAATCGAGAAAGAGCTTTCAATCTGTCAATCCTTACGGTGTCCGGGCCGGGTGAGTTTTCCCGTGTTGAGTCAAATTAAGCCGCAGGCTCCACTCCTGGTGGTGCCATTCCGTCAATTTCTTTAAGTTTCAGCTTTGCAACCATACTACCCCAGGAACCGAAAGACTTTCGTTTCCGGGAAGCTCCTCGACAAGGCAACAATACCCCATCGGATCGCTAGATGGCATAGTTTACGGTCAGAACTAGGGCGGTATCTAATCGCCTTCGAACCTCTGACTTTCGTTCTTGATTAATGAAGACATTCTTGGCAAATGCTTTCGCTTTAGGGCGTCCCCCTGCGGTCCACGAATTTCACCTCTCGCGCAGGGATACGAATGCCCCCGAATTGTCCCTCTTAACCATTATTTCAGTTCCTGAACCAATAAATAGAACCGAAGTCCTCTTTTATTATTCCATGATCGACCATTCAAGCAAACGCTTGTTCTGAGCACTCTAATTTATTCAAAGTAAACTCGCTAGCCACTAAAGAAGCCGAAACCTCAATAGAAAACCAGCAAATAGTTACAACAGCGATTAACGCCAAAGGCGAACCACTGCATGTAACTCAGATCCAACTACGAGCTTTTTAACCGCAGCAATGACGATTTACACTAGTGGAGCTGGAATTACCGCGGCTGCTGGCACCAGACTTGCCCTCCACTTGATCCTCGAAAAAAGGTTTATGATCAACTCATTGAAATGACCGTTCCATAGGAATGGTCTTTTTATTTTTAGTCACTATCTCATCTCTTCAAGATTGGATAAGTTTCGCGCCTGCTGCCTTCCTTGGATGTGGTAGCCGTTTCTAAGGCTCCCTCTCCGGAGTCGAACCCTTATTCTCCGTTACCCGTAATAACCATGGTAGACTAATAGACTACCATCAGGTTGATAGGGCAGACACTTTTTCGGAATATCGGCGAACAAGCCGCCGATATGCTGCGTTATTCAGAGTCAGCAAACAGCACCCGAAGGTGATTGATTTGCTCTAATAATTGCACCCTTTCGAAAGTCAGGGTTTATTTACATGTATTAGCTCCAGAATTACCGCAGTTATCCAATAGGACGTTCCGAATAAATGACATCTGCTCTAATGAGCCGTTCGCAGTTTCTCTTTTAGATGAACTCCACATGCATGGCTTAATCTTTAAACTGAGCATATAGCGCTGACAGAATCAATCAGGTACTTAATCAACGTGGGTGGTCCCGATAACGATTGTTTTCGCGGTAGGTGGCCGAGAAATTTAGCAATCGTCGTGGGTGGTCTATTCGCCACGTTTACATTTTCGCAAAACTCCAACAGTAAAATACTGGTGAAAACAGATCAACACATAACGACACCCATTGTGAAATTGTGAAATGTTGGGAACACAGAAAAATTTTCGCCGAAAACGAAAAAGTTTCATCCCACCCTCACGAAAGCATCGGCGACCGTAATTGTGCGTTTCAAATAAGTGAGTGGAATAACGTGCATGGTGAACATACGACGATTTTTATGAAATCCCTACTTTAAAGCGATTTTTACGAAATCTCCAATATAATTGCGAAATCGCTGTGAAATTTTGATATTTGTCAAGTTTACAGTGTAATTGCGAAATTATTAAAAAATTTAAGCTTACATGTATATATTTATGTGCTTTTGTACTTTTATGAAATCATTCGCAAATTCTGAACAAAGCTTAGGGTTTATAAATAAAAGTGATATGAATTGGTAGACAAGGGATATTATTGAAGACGCACCATTTTTTCCGCTAGAAATCTGAGGCATCTTAGCATTTGTGTATGTACATGGCTTTTATAGTATATTAGGTCTGAATTTTATTTATTTAATACTTTCATATGATTTATCCATAATAATAATAGATTTTGGAGCCATTATCGTATTATTACAACTGCATGGTTGCAAAAATGCTGAGAAATTGCGAAATTTGCATATATATATATACATATGCATGGTAATGTACGGTGCTATTTTTACAATGTCTTCCTTGCTAAATTCCAACACTAATTTAATTTTTCCAGATGAATTTCTCACCGTTTATCAGGTGTC
>OZ022260.1:25505710-25508210 GCA_963978905.1 Trichostrongylus colubriformis
GGGAACTTCGCATGAACAATCACAGGCGCCACTCACGAACGACTCATGTCATACATAGACACCCCATATACAGAGCTCTAACGGGGGTGATACTCCCAACCTTTACGACAAAGTCGTAAAATTCTAGCTGTTGGTTTCTCGTGATCAAAGGAACCATGTGTTGGTTTCGACGATGATCCATCTGCAGGTTCACCTACAGATACCTTGTTACGACTTTTACCCGGTTCAAGCCATTGCGATTGAACTGTTTCCCGCCATACCGCGACCCGAAGGCCTCGGCATACAGCAGTCCGCAGTCCTCTCGAGACAGCTCAGTCCCGGACAGCGACGGGCGGTGTGTACAAATGGCAGGGACGTAATCAGCGTGAGCTGATGACTCACACTTACTAGGAATTCCTCGTTCAAGGGAAATAATTACAATTCCCTATCCCGGTCACGGAAGAGTTTCAACGGTTTACCAATGCCTTTCGGCAATGGATAGGCCAGCTGATTCTTCCATTGTAGCGCGCGTGCAGCCCCGGACATCTAAGGGCATCACAGACCTGTTATCGCTCAATCTCGTGCGGCTAAACACCGCTTATCCCTCTAAGAAGTAGACTGGACTTAAAAATCCAGCCACTATTTAGCAGGCTAGAGTCTCGCTCGTTATCGGAATAAACCAGACAAATCGCTCCACCAACTAAGAACGGCCATGCACCACCAACCACCAAATCGAGAAAGAGCTTTCAATCTGTCAATCCTTACGGTGTCCGGGCCGGGTGAGTTTTCCCGTGTTGAGTCAAATTAAGCCGCAGGCTCCACTCCTGGTGGTGCCATTCCGTCAATTTCTTTAAGTTTCAGCTTTGCAACCATACTACCCCAGGAACCGAAAGACTTTCGTTTCCGGGAAGCTCCTCGACAAGGCAACAATACCCCATCGGATCGCTAGATGGCATAGTTTACGGTCAGAACTAGGGCGGTATCTAATCGCCTTCGAACCTCTGACTTTCGTTCTTGATTAATGAAGACATTCTTGGCAAATGCTTTCGCTTTAGGGCGTCCCCCTGCGGTCCACGAATTTCACCTCTCGCGCAGGGATACGAATGCCCCCGAATTGTCCCTCTTAACCATTATTTCAGTTCCTGAACCAATAAATAGAACCGAAGTCCTCTTTTATTATTCCATGATCGACCATTCAAGCAAACGCTTGTTCTGAGCACTCTAATTTATTCAAAGTAAACTCGCTAGCCACTAAAGAAGCCGAAACCTCAATAGAAAACCAGCAAATAGTTACAACAGCGATTAACGCCAAAGGCGAACCACTGCATGTAACTCAGATCCAACTACGAGCTTTTTAACCGCAGCAATGACGATTTACACTAGTGGAGCTGGAATTACCGCGGCTGCTGGCACCAGACTTGCCCTCCACTTGATCCTCGAAAAAAGGTTTATGATCAACTCATTGAAATGACCGTTCCATAGGAATGGTCTTTTTATTTTTAGTCACTATCTCATCTCTTCAAGATTGGATAAGTTTCGCGCCTGCTGCCTTCCTTGGATGTGGTAGCCGTTTCTAAGGCTCCCTCTCCGGAGTCGAACCCTTATTCTCCGTTACCCGTAATAACCATGGTAGACTAATAGACTACCATCAGGTTGATAGGGCAGACACTTTTTCGGAATATCGGCGGACAAGCCGCCGATATGCTGCGTTATTCAGAGTCAGCAAACAGCACCCGAAGGTGATTGATTTGCTCTAATAATTGCACCCTTTCGAAAGTCAGGGTTTATTTACATGTATTAGCTCCAGAATTACCGCAGTTATCCAATAGGACGTTCCGAATAAATGACATCTGCTCTAATGAGCCGTTCGCAGTTTCTCTTTTAGATGAACTCCACATGCATGGCTTAATCTTTAAACTGAGCATATAGCGCTGACAGAATCAATCAGGTACTTAAACGACGTGGGTGGTCCCGATAACGATTGTTTTCGCGGTAGGTGGCCGAGAAATTTAGCAATCGTCGTGGGTGGTCTATTCGCCACGTTTACATTTTCGCAAAACTCCAACAGTAAAATTACTGGTGAAAACAGATCAACACATAACGACACCCATTGTGAAATTGTGAAATGTTGGGAACACAGAAAAATTTTCGCCGAAAACGAAAAAGTTTCATCCCACCCTCACGAAAACACCGGCGACCATAAATAAGAGCGCTCCGTGAGTGAGTGGAATAACCTACATGGTGATCATGCAACGATTCTTATGAAATCACTACTTCGCGGTAATATTCAGGAATTCTGCAAAATGATTGCGGAATCGCTGTGAAATTTTGATAGTTGTCAAGTTCACAATGTAATTACGAAATCCTAAGAAATTTAAGCATATATGTAAATGTTCATATGCTTTCGTACTTTTATGAAGTCTATCACAAATTCTTAATAAATTTTAGAGTTTATAAAAAAAAGCTGATATAAATTGGCAGACAATGGATATTTATGAAGTCATAACATTTCTTTCCGCTA
>OZ022260.1:25513210-25515710 GCA_963978905.1 Trichostrongylus colubriformis
AGCGGGTAATCACGCCTGAGTTCAGGTTGCAATACAAATGATAATTGAACATTATTGTTATACATGTCCCTGTTTAAATCAATCTCAAATTCACTGAGTACATTCAAACAGTAACAACACGTTCACATCATACAGGAACATTAATGTCATTACAACATTAACATCATGTTGCATGTATTATTCTTGAACTGAAATGGGAATCATCACAATATTTGACAATGACCATTCGACAAACAGTGTTAGAGTTAGCCACACTGTAGAAATTCATTAACAACCCTGAACCAGACGTGCCGAAGGGAAAACCCAACGGCGCTATGCGTTCAAAATTTCACCACTCTAAGCGTCTGCAATTCGTGGTAAATAACGCAGCTAGCTGCGTTTTTCATCGATACGCGAATCGACCGATCCATCGCTGAAGCTAGTCTTCATTTGTGGCACATAAATATGCACACGTTTCTGCAAACTTTAAATATTGAAAGTTGTGCTTCATAATGGCGTCTAGGCGAGATCATTAAGGTTTCCTGTGAACCAGGTACCGTACATACAACAAGGAAATGTTGCGTACTCAACCACCACTATAAAACGATGAGGCGGTATTATTGCAATACTCATTAAGTCTCAAGCTCAACCATCATAGATGGGAACTTCGCATGAACAATCACAGGCGCCACTCACGAACGACTCATGTCATACATAGACACCCCATATACAGAGCTCTAACGGGGGTGATACTCCCAACCTTTACGACAAAGTCGTAAAATTCTAGCTGTTGGTTTCTCGTGATCAAAGGAACCATGTGTTGGTTTCGACGATGATCCATCTGCAGGTTCACCTACAGATACCTTGTTACGACTTTTACCCGGTTCAAGCCATTGCGATTGAACTGTTTCCCGCCATACCGCGACCCGAAGGCCTCGGCATACAGCAGTCCGCAGTCCTCTCGAGACAGCTCAGTCCCGGACAGCGACGGGCGGTGTGTACAAATGGCAGGGACGTAATCAGCGTGAGCTGATGACTCACACTTACTAGGAATTCCTCGTTCAAGGGAAATAATTACAATTCCCTATCCCGGTCACGGAAGAGTTTCAACGGTTTACCAATGCCTTTCGGCAATGGATAGGCCAGCTGATTCTTCCATTGTAGCGCGCGTGCAGCCCCGGACATCTAAGGGCATCACAGACCTGTTATCGCTCAATCTCGTGCGGCTAAACACCGCTTATCCCTCTAAGAAGTAGACTGGACTTAAAAATCCAGCCACTATTTAGCAGGCTAGAGTCTCGCTCGTTATCGGAATAAACCAGACAAATCGCTCCACCAACTAAGAACGGCCATGCACCACCAACCACCAAATCGAGAAAGAGCTTTCAATCTGTCAATCCTTACGGTGTCCGGGCCGGGTGAGTTTTCCCGTGTTGAGTCAAATTAAGCCGCAGGCTCCACTCCTGGTGGTGCCATTCCGTCAATTTCTTTAAGTTTCAGCTTTGCAACCATACTACCCCAGGAACCGAAAGACTTTCGTTTCCGGGAAGCTCCTCGACAAGGCAACAATACCCCATCGGATCGCTAGATGGCATAGTTTACGGTCAGAACTAGGGCGGTATCTAATCGCCTTCGAACCTCTGACTTTCGTTCTTGATTAATGAAGACATTCTTGGCAAATGCTTTCGCTTTAGGGCGTCCCCCTGCGGTCCACGAATTTCACCTCTCGCGCAGGGATACGAATGCCCCCGAATTGTCCCTCTTAACCATTATTTCAGTTCCTGAACCAATAAATAGAACCGAAGTCCTCTTTTATTATTCCATGATCGACCATTCAAGCAAACGCTTGTTCTGAGCACTCTAATTTATTCAAAGTAAACTCGCTAGCCACTAAAGAAGCCGAAACCTCAATAGAAAACCAGCAAATAGTTACAACAGCGATTAACGCCAAAGGCGAACCACTGCATGTAACTCAGATCCAACTACGAGCTTTTTAACCGCAGCAATGACGATTTACACTAGTGGAGCTGGAATTACCGCGGCTGCTGGCACCAGACTTGCCCTCCACTTGATCCTCGAAAAAAGGTTTATGATCAACTCATTGAAATGACCGTTCCATAGGAATGGTCTTTTTATTTTTAGTCACTATCTCATCTCTTCAAGATTGGATAAGTTTCGCGCCTGCTGCCTTCCTTGGATGTGGTAGCCGTTTCTAAGGCTCCCTCTCCGGAGTCGAACCCTTATTCTCCGTTACCCGTAATAACCATGGTAGACTAATAGACTACCATCAGGTTGATAGGGCAGACACTTTTTCGGAATATCGGCGGACAAGCCGCCGATATGCTGCGTTATTCAGAGTCAGCAAACAGCACCCGAAGGTGATTGATTTGCTCTAATAATTGCACCCTTTCGAAAGTCAGGGTTTATTTACATGTATTAGCTCCAGAATTACCGCAGTTATCCAATAGGACGTTCCGAATAAATGACATCTGCTCTAATGAGCCGTTCGCAGTTTCTCTTT
>OZ022260.1:25520710-25525710 GCA_963978905.1 Trichostrongylus colubriformis
GTCCGTGTTTCAAGACGGGTCGGAGAGGTGGTCGACTTTCACACTGACACCCTGCATGCAGGATAAAACACTAGCCATGACAAACCTAACCGTAGGCAAGACACCACCGAAGTGGGCAACGCAAACGGGTCAGAACGCACAGCCAGTGCTGTCAGCGCAGCCGTAGGCAACATACATCACCTGCAGCCACAATTAAGCGACCTTAGGAAACTTAGTTACCCGGCTACGTCAACTCTCTCCGGTTCCACTCCAGCGATTTCACGTTCTCTTGAACTCTCTCTTCAAAGTTCTTTGCAACTTTCCTTCACAGTACTTGTTTGCTATCGAATTCGCGTCTATAATTTAGCCTTAGATGAAGTTTATCACCCACTTTAGGCTGCACTTTCAAGCAACCCGACTCTAAGGTATAATCGTACAATTTGCTCCACTGTCCGCACAGGTCTCGCACCCTCTCAGGAATGTGGCCCCTATCAAAGGGACTTTGGACATGCAGCACAAATTGAAAATCACACCTATACGCTACATTTCTTAACGGTGTAACACCGAAAGATTCAGCGCTGGGCTTCTCCCCGTTCACTCGCCGTTACTAAGGGAATCCTTGTTAGTTTCTTTTCCTCCGCTAAGTGATATGCTTAAGTTCAGCGGGTAATCACGCCTGAGTTCAGGTTGCAATACAAATGATAATTGAACATTATTGTTATACATGTCCCTGTTTAAATCAATCTCAAATTCACTGAGTACATTCAAACAGTAACAACACGTTCACATCATACAGGAACATTAATGTCATTACAACATTAACATCATGTTGCATGTATTATTCTTGAACTGAAATGGGAATCATCACAATATTTGACAATGACCATTCGACAAACAGTGTTAGAGTTAGCCACACTGTAGAAATTCATTAACAACCCTGAACCAGACGTGCCGAAGGGAAAACCCAACGGCGCTATGCGTTCAAAATTTCACCACTCTAAGCGTCTGCAATTCGTGGTAAATAACGCAGCTAGCTGCGTTTTTCATCGATACGCGAATCGACCGATCCATCGCTGAAGCTAGTCTTCATTTGTGGCACATAAATATGCACACGTTTCTGCAAACTTTAAATATTGAAAGTTGTGCTTCATAATGGCGTCTAGGCGAGATCATTAAGGTTTCCTGTGAACCAGGTACCGTACATACAACAAGGAAATGTTGCGTACTCAACCACCACTATAAAACGATGAGGCGGTATTATTGCAATACTCATTAAGTCTCAAGCTCAACCATCATAGATGGGAACTTCGCATGAACAATCACAGGCGCCACTCACGAACGATTCATGTCATACATAGACACCCCATATACAGAGCTCTAACGGGGGTGATACTCCCAACCTTTACGACAAAGTCGTAAAATTCTAGCTGTTGGTTTCTCGTGATCAAAGGAACCATGTGTTGGTTTCGACGATGATCCATCTGCAGGTTCACCTACAGATACCTTGTTACGACTTTTACCCGGTTCAAGCCATTGCGATTGAACTGTTTCCCGCCATACCGCGACCCGAAGGCCTCGGCATACAGCAGTCCGCAGTCCTCTCGAGACAGCTCAGTCCCGGACAGCGACGGGCGGTGTGTACAAATGGCAGGGACGTAATCAGCGTGAGCTGATGACTCACACTTACTAGGAATTCCTCGTTCAAGGGAAATAATTACAATTCCCTATCCCGGTCACGGAAGAGTTTCAACGGTTTACCAATGCCTTTCGGCAATGGATAGGCCAGCTGATTCTTCCATTGTAGCGCGCGTGCAGCCCCGGACATCTAAGGGCATCACAGACCTGTTATCGCTCAATCTCGTGCGGCTAAACACCGCTTATCCCTCTAAGAAGTAGACTGGACTTAAAAATCCAGCCACTATTTAGCAGGCTAGAGTCTCGCTCGTTATCGGAATAAACCAGACAAATCGCTCCACCAACTAAGAACGGCCATGCACCACCAACCACCAAATCGAGAAAGAGCTTTCAATCTGTCAATCCTTACGGTGTCCGGGCCGGGTGAGTTTTCCCGTGTTGAGTCAAATTAAGCCGCAGGCTCCACTCCTGGTGGTGCCATTCCGTCAATTTCTTTAAGTTTCAGCTTTGCAACCATACTACCCCAGGAACCGAAAGACTTTCGTTTCCGGGAAGCTCCTCGACAAGGCAACAATACCCCATCGGATCGCTAGATGGCATAGTTTACGGTCAGAACTAGGGCGGTATCTAATCGCCTTCGAACCTCTGACTTTCGTTCTTGATTAATGAAGACATTCTTGGCAAATGCTTTCGCTTTAGGGCGTCCCCCTGCGGTCCACGAATTTCACCTCTCGCGCAGGGATACGAATGCCCCCGAATTGTCCCTCTTAACCATTATTTCAGTTCCTGAACCAATAAATAGAACCGAAGTCCTCTTTTATTATTCCATGATCGACCATTCAAGCAAACGCTTGTTCTGAGCACTCTAATTTATTCAAAGTAAACTCGCTAGCCACTAAAGAAGCCGAAACCTCAATAGAAAACCAGCAAATAGTTACAACAGCGATTAACGCCAAAGGCGAACCACTGCATGTAACTCAGATCCAACTACGAGCTTTTTAACCGCAGCAATGACGATTTACACTAGTGGAGCTGGAATTACCGCGGCTGCTGGCACCAGACTTGCCCTCCACTTGATCCTCGAAAAAAGGTTTATGATCAACTCATTGAAATGACCGTTCCATAGGAATGGTCTTTTTATTTTTAGTCACTATCTCATCTCTTCAAGATTGGATAAGTTTCGCGCCTGCTGCCTTCCTTGGATGTGGTAGCCGTTTCTAAGGCTCCCTCTCCGGAGTCGAACCCTTATTCTCCGTTACCCGTAATAACCATGGTAGACTAATAGACTACCATCAGGTTGATAGGGCAGACACTTTTTCGGAATATCGGCGGACAAGCCGCCGATATGCTGCGTTATTCAGAGTCAGCAAACAGCACCCGAAGGTGATTGATTTGCTCTAATAATTGCACCCTTTCGAAAGTCAGGGTTTATTTACATGTATTAGCTCCAGAATTACCGCAGTTATCCAATAGGACGTTCCGAATAAATGACATCTGCTCTAATGAGCCGTTCGCAGTTTCTCTTTTAGATGAACTCCACATGCATGGCTTAATCTTTAAACTGAGCATATAGCGCTGACAGAATCAATCAGGTACTTAAACGACGTGGGTGGTCCCGATAACGATTGTTTTCGCGGTAGGTGGCCGAGAAATTTAGCAATCGTCGTGGGTGGTCTATTCGCCACGTTTACATTTTCGCAAAACTCCAACAGTAAAATTACTGGTGAAAACAGATCAACACATAACGACACCCATTGTGAAATTGTGAAATGTTGGGAACACAGAAAAATTTTCGCCGAAAACGAAAAAGTTTCATCCCACCCTCACGAAAACACCGGCGACCATAAATAAGAGCGCTCCGTGAGTGAGTGGAATAACCTACATGGTGATCATGCAACGATTCTTATGAAATCACTACTTCGCGGTAATATTCAGGAATTCTGCAAAATGATTGCGGAATCGCTGTGAAATTTTGATAGTTGTCAAGTTCACAATGTAATTACGAAATCCTAAGAAATTTAAGCATATATGTAAATGTTCATATGCTTTCGTACTTTTATGAAGTCTATCACAAATTCTTAATAAATTTTAGAGTTTATAAAAAAAAGCTGATATAAATTGGCAGACAATGGATATTTATGAAGTCATAACATTTCTTTCCGCTACAAATCAGAGGCATCCAAGCATTTGTGTGCGTACTTGGCCTTTATAGTTAATTAACGGTGAATTTGGGTTAGTCAATACTTTCATTATGATTTATTCACAATAATAATAGATTTTGGAGCCATGTTTGCAAAATTGCTAAGAAATTGGGAAATTTCCATATGTATGCATGGTAATGTGCAGTGCTATTTCCACAATGTCTTTCTAGCTGATTGCAAGCACAAATTTATTCTTTCCAGATGATTTTCCGTACCATATCCAATCGACATATATCGGATGTTGATTTTAGATGTCATGCGTTCACTTACTGTTGCATAATCATTCCCCTATTTTTTCATAACTGTATACAGCACATTTGAGTGATTCTCCAGAAAGCAACAAAATTATTGAAACTTTTTGCTCGAAATCATGTTTCTGACATAAACACTTCTTTCCCATATCTATTTCTTTCCCTTTAATTTTACAATCGATGTAAAATTGTAAAAAATGCAATGCAAACAGTATTAAGATCGTTGATGTAAACATCAGAAAGATATGGGAAAGTAATTGTTCATCCTAGAATCATAGCTACTGCAAGAAATTCCAATAAATTTGATGCTTTCTTGAGGATCACTCGAATATACTGCATACAGTTATGAGACCAATGTCAGTGAGTGAACTCACGACATCTGTTTGTGTCAGTGAGTGAACTCACCAGTGTCAGTGAGTGAACTCACGACATCTGTTTCATAACTGTATGCAGTATATTCGAGTGATTCTCAAGAAACCAACAAATTTATTAGAATTTCTTACCAGTAGTTATGATTCTAGGATGAACAGTACTTTCCCATATCTTTCTGATGTTTACATCAACGATCTTAAAAGTATCGTTCATCCTAGAATCATAACTACTGGTAAGAAATTCCAATAAATTTGTTGCTTTCTTGAGAATCACTCGAATATGCTGCATACAGTTATGGAACAGATGTCGTGAGTTCACTCACTGTTGCATCATCACTGCTCTATTTCGTAACTCTATACAACACATTAGAGTAATACTTCGAAAAACAGCGAATTCACTGAAACCTCTTGTCAGTAATCGTGTCCTTTTCGCATACTCTTTTGAAGCTCACGACAGCGATTTGATTACTGTGTAATGAATTTTTTGAACATCTTATATCAATTGTTCCTTGTTGGGTCGGTGTATATTGACGTTTTTGTGATTATTGTGTTCGTATGCGAGT
>OZ022260.1:25528210-25540710 GCA_963978905.1 Trichostrongylus colubriformis
TTGTTACACACTCCTTAGCGGGTACCGACTTCCATGGCCACCGTCCTGCTGTCTATATCAACCAACGCCTTTTATGGGGTCTCATGAGCGAAAAGTTAGGCACCTTAACCCAACGTTTGGTTCATCCCACAGCGCCAGTTCTGCTTACCAAAAATGGCCCACTTGGAGCTCGCGTTCGTGTCAACAGTTCAACAAAGAAACCGAGACAACATACCCATTGAAAGTTTGAGAATAGGTTGAGGTCGTTTCGACCCCAAGTCCTCTAATCATTCGCTTTACCGGATATAACCGCAATGAACTCCAGCTATCCTGGGGGAAACTTCGGAGGGAACCAGCTACTAGATGGTTCGATTATTAGTCTTTCGCCCCTATACCCAAGTCTATCGATCGATTTGCACGTCAGAACCGATACGGACTTCCACCAGAGTTTCCTCTGACTTCGTCCTGCTCAGGCATAGTTCACCATCTTTCGGGTCGCAACCTGTACGCTCTACCGCTGCCCATCTGCATGCAGACAAGACAGGGCCATGGTGCGCTACTTCGAAAAGTAGATCCCATGTCAGCCGGTTAACCGACCTTTACTTTCATTACGCCTTGGGGTTTTACCACCCTTTGACTCGCGTACAAGTTACACTCCTCGGTCCGTGTTTCAAGACGGGTCGGAGAGGTGGTCGACTTTCACACTGACACCCTGCATGCAGGATAAAACACTAGCCATGACAAACCTAACCGTAGGCAAGACACCACCGAAGTGGGCAACGCAAACGGGTCAGAACGCACAGCCAGTGCTGTCAGCGCAGCCGTAGGCAACATACATCACCTGCAGCCACAATTAAGCGACCTTAGGAAACTTAGTTACCCGGCTACGTCAACTCTCTCCGGTTCCACTCCAGCGATTTCACGTTCTCTTGAACTCTCTCTTCAAAGTTCTTTGCAACTTTCCTTCACAGTACTTGTTTGCTATCGAATTCGCGTCTATATTTAGCCTTAGATGAAGTTTATCACCCACTTTAGGCTGCACTTTCAAGCAACCCGACTCTAAGGTATAATCGTACAATTTGCTCCACTGTCCGCACAGGTCTCGCACCCTCTCAGGAATGTGGCCCCTATCAAAGGGACTTTGGACATGCAGCACAAATTGAAAATCACACCTATACGCTACATTTCTTAACGGTGTAACACCGAAAGATTCAGCGCTGGGCTTCTCCCCGTTCACTCGCCGTTACTAAGGGAATCCTTGTTAGTTTCTTTTCCTCCGCTAAGTGATATGCTTAAGTTCAGCGGGTAATCACGCCTGAGTTCAGGTTGCAATACAAATGATAATTGAACATTATTGTTATACATGTCCCTGTTTAAATCAATCTCAAATTCACTGAGTACATTCAAACAGTAACAACACGTTCACATCATACAGGAACATTAATGTCATTACAACATTAACATCATGTTGCATGTATTATTCTTGAACTGAAATGGGAATCATCACAATATTTGACAATGACCATTCGACAAACAGTGTTAGAGTTAGCCACACTGTAGAAATTCATTAACAACCCTGAACCAGACGTGCCGAAGGGAAAACCCAACGGCGCTATGCGTTCAAAATTTCACCACTCTAAGCGTCTGCAATTCGTGGTAAATAACGCAGCTAGCTGCGTTTTTCATCGATACGCGAATCGACCGATCCATCGCTGAAGCTAGTCTTCATTTGTGGCACATAAATATGCACACGTTTCTGCAAACTTTAAATATTGAAAGTTGTGCTTCATAATGGCGTCTAGGCGAGATCATTAAGGTTTCCTGTGAACCAGGTACCGTACATACAACAAGGAAATGTTGCGTACTCAACCACCACTATAAAACGATGAGGCGGTATTATTGCAATACTCATTAAGTCTCAAGCTCAACCATCATAGATGGGAACTTCGCATGAACAATCACAGGCGCCACTCACGAACGACTCATGTCATACATAGACACCCCATATACAGAGCTCTAACGGGGGTGATACTCCCAACCTTTACGACAAAGTCGTAAAATTCTAGCTGTTGGTTTCTCGTGATCAAAGGAACCATGTGTTGGTTTCGACGATGATCCATCTGCAGGTTCACCTACAGATACCTTGTTACGACTTTTACCCGGTTCAAGCCATTGCGATTGAACTGTTTCCCGCCATACCGCGACCCGAAGGCCTCGGCATACAGCAGTCCGCAGTCCTCTCGAGACAGCTCAGTCCCGGACAGCGACGGGCGGTGTGTACAAATGGCAGGGACGTAATCAGCGTGAGCTGATGACTCACACTTACTAGGAATTCCTCGTTCAAGGGAAATAATTACAATTCCCTATCCCGGTCACGGAAGAGTTTCAACGGTTTACCAATGCCTTTCGGCAATGGATAGGCCAGCTGATTCTTCCATTGTAGCGCGCGTGCAGCCCCGGACATCTAAGGGCATCACAGACCTGTTATCGCTCAATCTCGTGCGGCTAAACACCGCTTATCCCTCTAAGAAGTAGACTGGACTTAAAAATCCAGCCACTATTTAGCAGGCTAGAGTCTCGCTCGTTATCGGAATAAACCAGACAAATCGCTCCACCAACTAAGAACGGCCATGCACCACCAACCACCAAATCGAGAAAGAGCTTTCAATCTGTCAATCCTTACGGTGTCCGGGCCGGGTGAGTTTTCCCGTGTTGAGTCAAATTAAGCCGCAGGCTCCACTCCTGGTGGTGCCATTCCGTCAATTTCTTTAAGTTTCAGCTTTGCAACCATACTACCCCAGGAACCGAAAGACTTTCGTTTCCGGGAAGCTCCTCGACAAGGCAACAATACCCCATCGGATCGCTAGATGGCATAGTTTACGGTCAGAACTAGGGCGGTATCTAATCGCCTTCGAACCTCTGACTTTCGTTCTTGATTAATGAAGACATTCTTGGCAAATGCTTTCGCTTTAGGGCGTCCCCCTGCGGTCCACGAATTTCACCTCTCGCGCAGGGATACGAATGCCCCCGAATTGTCCCTCTTAACCATTATTTCAGTTCCTGAACCAATAAATAGAACCGAAGTCCTCTTTTATTATTCCATGATCGACCATTCAAGCAAACGCTTGTTCTGAGCACTCTAATTTATTCAAAGTAAACTCGCTAGCCACTAAAGAAGCCGAAACCTCAATAGAAAACCAGCAAATAGTTACAACAGCGATTAACGCCAAAGGCGAACCACTGCATGTAACTCAGATCCAACTACGAGCTTTTTAACCGCAGCAATGACGATTTACACTAGTGGAGCTGGAATTACCGCGGCTGCTGGCACCAGACTTGCCCTCCACTTGATCCTCGAAAAAAGGTTTATGATCAACTCATTGAAATGACCGTTCCATAGGAATGGTCTTTTTATTTTTAGTCACTATCTCATCTCTTCAAGATTGGATAAGTTTCGCGCCTGCTGCCTTCCTTGGATGTGGTAGCCGTTTCTAAGGCTCCCTCTCCGGAGTCGAACCCTTATTCTCCGTTACCCGTAATAACCATGGTAGACTAATAGACTACCATCAGGTTGATAGGGCAGACACTTTTTCGGAATATCGGCGGACAAGCCGCCGATATGCTGCGTTATTCAGAGTCAGCAAACAGCACCCGAAGGTGATTGATTTGCTCTAATAATTGCACCCTTTCGAAAGTCAGGGTTTATTTACATGTATTAGCTCCAGAATTACCGCAGTTATCCAATAGGACGTTCCGAATAAATGACATCTGCTCTAATGAGCCGTTCGCAGTTTCTCTTTTAGATGAACTCCACATGCATGGCTTAATCTTTAAACTGAGCATATAGCGCTGACAGAATCAATCAGGTACTTAAACGACGTGGGTGGTCCCGATAACGATTGTTTTCGCGGTAGGTGGCCGAGAAATTTAGCAATCGTCGTGGGTGGTCTATTCGCCACGTTTACATTTTCGCAAAACTCCAACAGTAAAATTACTGGTGAAAACAGATCAACACATAACGACACCCATTGTGAAATTGTGAAATGTTGGGAACACAGAAAAATTTTCGCCGAAAACGAAAAAGTTTCATCCCACCCTCACGAAAACACCGGCGACCATAAATAAGAGCGCTCAGTGAGTGAGTGGAATAACCTACATGGTGATCATGCAACGATTCTTATGAAATCACTACTTCGCGGTAATATTCAGGAATTCTGCAAAATGATTGCGGAATCGCTGTGAAATTTTGATAGTTGTCAAGTTCACAATGTAATTACGAAATCCTAAGAAATTTAAGCATATATGTAAATGTTCATATGCTTTCGTACTTTTATGAAGTCTATCACAAATTCTTAATAAATTTTAGAGTTTATAAAAAAAAGCTGATATAAATTGGCAGACAATGGATATTTATGAAGTCATAACATTTCTTTCCGCTACAAATCAGAGGCATCCAAGCATTTGTGTGCGTACTTGGCCTTTATAGTTAATTAACGGTCTGAATTTGGGTTATTCAATACTTTCATTATGATTTATTCACAATAATAATAGATTTTGGAGCCATGTTTGCAAAATTGCTAAGAAATTGGGAAATTTCCATATGTATGCATGGTAATGTGCAGTGCTATTTCCACAATGTCTTTCTAGCTGATTGCAAGCACAAATTTATTCTTTCCAGATGATTTTCCGTACCATATCCAATCGACATATATCGGATGTTGATTTTAGATGTCATGCGTTCACTTACTGTTGCATAATCATTCCCCTATTTTTTCATAACTGTATACAGCACATTTGAGTGATTCTCCAGAAAGCAACAAAATTATTGAAACTTTTTGCTCGAAATCATGTTTCTGACATAAACACTTCTTTCCCATATCTATTTCTTTCCCTTTAATTTTACAATCGATGTAAAATTGTAAAAAATGCAATGCAAACAGTATTAAGATCGTTGATGTAAACATCAGAAAGATATGGGAAAGTAATTGTTCATCCTAGAATCATAGCTACTGGCAAGAAATTCCAATAAATTTGATGCTTTCTTGAGGATCACTCGAATATACTGCATACAGTTATGAGACCAATGTCAGTGAGTGAACTCACGACATCTGTTTGTGTCAGTGAGTTCACTCACTGTTGCATCATCACTGCTCTATTTCGTAACTCTATACAACACATTAGAGTAATACTTCGAAAAACAGCGAATTCACTGAAACCTCTTGTCAGTAATCGTGTCCTTTTCGCATACTCTTTTGAAGCTCACGACAGCGATTTGATTACTGTGTAATGAATTTTTTGAACATCTTATATCAATTGTTCCTTGTTGGGTCGGTGTATATTGACGTTTTTGTGATTATTGTGTTCGTATGCGAGTTCCTAAGTCTATACCAGTGATTTTGCGAAAGTTTATCGATTTTCTAAGATAGTTTCTGTGATATCACAGCTATGCCTTTCAATCCAAACTATGATTTCGCATCTGATGGTCTCTTAATAAGAACAACATTTGCGAAACCGTAGACAATTGTTCATGTATATGCACACATACATAAAGTATGTACGTCTATACACATTAATATTAGCTTTTGAAAATATTATTAAATCGTTAAAGTTACTTTTCATTGAATCATTGAAGTTAGTTAATTCTTTTCTACATAGAAAGGGGCGATTAAAATATGTTAATAAAATAGGCAAACAAAACACCCGATCAAAGGATAGTCTCAACAGATCGCAGTATACAAACACTGCTCTACTGGATACAACACCTTGACCAGTATACATGTCGTAAACATGTGATTTTGCGCCCCGACATTGAACCAGAGTGATCTGGCTTTGACAACCAGCAGGGATTATCCATACCGGCAAGGTCATTTACTAGGGCATAAGCTCTCATGTTGCCACGAGATAGAGTTGCCTCCCGACACCGGGAAACAAAGTTATCGCTGCCTTGACTAGGTGGGATTCTGACTTAGAGGCGTTCAGTCATAATCCCCCAGATGTTAGCTTCGGACCATTGACCGATCGGTCAAGTCCATGAACCAAATGTCTGAACCTGCTGTTCCTCTCGTACTAAGCAGGATTACTATCGCAACAATAAGTCAACAGTAGGGTAAAACTAACCTGTCTCACGACGGTCTAAACCCAGCTCACGTTCCCTATTAGTGGGTGAACAATCCAACGCTTGGCGAATTCTGCTTCGCAATGATAGGAAGAGCCGACATCGAAGGATCAAAAAGCAACGTCGCTATGGACGCTTGGCTGCCACAAGCCAGTTATCCCTGTGGTAACTTTTCTGACACCTCTTACCAGAAACTATCTGGATTAAAAGGATCGATAGGCCACGCTTTCGCGGTCTGTACTCGTACTGAAAGTCAAGATCAAGCGAGCTTTTGCCCTTTTGCTCTACGAGAGGTTTCCGTCCTCTCTGAGCTAGCCTTAGGACACCTGCGTTACAGTTTGACAGATGTACCGCCCCAGTCAAACTCCCCGCCTGACACTGTCTTCGGCGAGAGTCGCAAGGCCACCAGGTGGCTTTGCTTAAGACAAAGAAAAAAGAGCCGGAGCTCAATCCTCTTCTCACCGAATAAGTAAAGAATCGATGAAAGTGGTGGTATTTCATTGGCGACCGAGATCTCCCACCTATGCTACACCTCTCATGACTCTTCACAATGTCAAACTAGAGTCAAGCTCAACAGGGTCTTCTTTCCCCGCTATTTTTGCCAAGCCCGTTCCCTTGGCTGTGGTTTCGCTAGATAGTAGTTAGGGACAGTGGGAATCTCGTTAATCCATTCATGCGCGTCAGTAGTTAGCTGACGAGGCATTTGGCTACCTTAAGAGAGTCATAGTTACTCCCGCCGTTTACCCGCGCTTACTCGAATTACTACGATTTAACATTCAGAGCACTGGGCAGAAATCAGAGACAGTAAACGTCCGCAAGGACCATCTGTCTCCTCTGTTTTAATTAGACAGTCGGATTCCCCGAGTCCGTACCAGTTCCAGTTCGACCGTTTTGATGGTCGGTCAGGATACTAAGCCCGAAGACAAAGCACACACCTGAAAACGTCCACAAGGCAGTCTTGTCACTAGTCCAGCATCAGCGTGAGCATCAGCCAGCCACGGACGAAACCGCACAAGCATCAGTTAACAGGCCAACCGACCCGGTCACTGGAGCCAATCCTTTTCCCGAAGTTACGGATCTAATTTGCCGACTTCCCTTACCTACATTATTCTATCGACTAGAGGCTGTTCACCTTGGAGACCTGATGCGGATATCGGTACGATGTAGCACAGATTAATAGCCTTCCCTGGTTTTTCAAGGGCCGTCCAGAGAACACGAGACATCACAGAAACCGCGATGCTTTACGGAAACAACGTCCCTATCTACGGCTGAACCGATTCCAGGGAGTCCGTTCCTTAACTAGAGAAGAGAACTCTAGCTCGGTCTCTGAGCGACGTAACCAAGTTCGAATGCGTTACCGCGCAAGTGACTCAACGAGCCACAATCTCTGTGTCTACGTTAGGGAATATTAACCCTATTCCCTTTTGATATCCGAGAGAAAAGAGACTTTTCCCTCTCGATGATACAAGGCATAAGCCAGTATCTTAGGATCGACTGACCCACATTCAACTACTGTTCACGTGGAACCCTTCTCCACTTCAGTCTTCAAGGATCGAACTTAAATATTTGCTACTACCACCGAGATCTGCACTGACGGAAGCTCCAGCTGGGCCTACGCCCAAAGCCTTCGACGCAACCGCCACGACCCTCCTACTCGTTGCGGCCAGGCGTTAGACAACGCACAAGCCAGCAACGGCTGGGTATAGGTCTCTCGCTCAAGCGCCATCCATTTTCAGGGCTAGTTGATTCGGCAGGTGAGTTGTTACACACTCCTTAGCGGGTACCGACTTCCATGGCCACCGTCCTGCTGTCTATATCAACCAACGCCTTTTATGGGGTCTCATGAGCGAAAAGTTAGGCACCTTAACCCAACGTTTGGTTCATCCCACAGCGCCAGTTCTGCTTACCAAAAATGGCCCACTTGGAGCTCGCGTTCGTGTCAACAGTTCAACAAAGAAACCGAGACAACATACCCATTGAAAGTTTGAGAATAGGTTGAGGTCGTTTCGACCCCAAGTCCTCTAATCATTCGCTTTACCGGATATAACCGCAATGAACTCCAGCTATCCTGGGGGAAACTTCGGAGGGAACCAGCTACTAGATGGTTCGATTAGTCTTTCGCCCCTATACCCAAGTCTATCGATCGATTTGCACGTCAGAACCGATACGGACTTCCACCAGAGTTTCCTCTGACTTCGTCCTGCTCAGGCATAGTTCACCATCTTTCGGGTCGCAACCTGTACGCTCTACCGCTGCCCATCTGCATGCAGACAAGACAGGGCCATGGTGCGCTACTTCGAAAAGTAGATCCCATGTCAGCCGGTTAACCGACCTTTACTTTCATTACGCCTTGGGGTTTTACCACCCTTTGACTCGCGTACAAGTTACACTCCTCGGTCCGTGTTTCAAGACGGGTCGGAGAGGTGGTCGACTTTCACACTGACACCCTGCATGCAGGATAAAACACTAGCCATGACAAACCTAACCGTAGGCAAGACACCACCGAAGTGGGCAACGCAAACGGGTCAGAACGCACAGCCAGTGCTGTCAGCGCAGCCGTAGGCAACATACATCACCTGCAGCCACAATTAAGCGACCTTAGGAAACTTAGTTACCCGGCTACGTCAACTCTCTCCGGTTCCACTCCAGCGATTTCACGTTCTCTTGAACTCTCTCTTCAAAGTTCTTTGCAACTTTCCTTCACAGTACTTGTTTGCTATCGAATTCGCGTCTATATTTAGCCTTAGATGAAGTTTATCACCCACTTTAGGCTGCACTTTCAAGCAACCCGACTCTAAGGTATAATCGTACAATTTGCTCCACTGTCCGCACAGGTCTCGCACCCTCTCAGGAATGTGGCCCCTATCAAAGGGACTTTGGACATGCAGCACAAATTGAAAATCACACCTATACGCTACATTTCTTAACGGTGTAACACCGAAAGATTCAGCGCTGGGCTTCTCCCCGTTCACTCGCCGTTACTAAGGGAATCCTTGTTAGTTTCTTTTCCTCCGCTAAGTGATATGCTTAAGTTCAGCGGGTAATCACGCCTGAGTTCAGGTTGCAATACAAATGATAATTGAACATTATTGTTATACATGTCCCTGTTTAAATCAATCTCAAATTCACTGAGTACATTCAAACAGTAACAACACGTTCACATCATACAGGAACATTAATGTCATTACAACATTAACATCATGTTGCATGTATTATTCTTGAACTGAAATGGGAATCATCACAATATTTGACAATGACCATTCGACAAACAGTGTTAGAGTTAGCCACACTGTAGAAATTCATTAACAACCCTGAACCAGACGTGCCGAAGGGAAAACCCAACGGCGCTATGCGTTCAAAATTTCACCACTCTAAGCGTCTGCAATTCGTGGTAAATAACGCAGCTAGCTGCGTTTTTCATCGATACGCGAATCGACCGATCCATCGCTGAAGCTAGTCTTCATTTGTGGCACATAAATATGCACACGTTTCTGCAAACTTTAAATATTGAAAGTTGTGCTTCATAATGGCGTCTAGGCGAGATCATTAAGGTTTCCTGTGAACCAGGTACCGTACATACAACAAGGAAATGTTGCGTACTCAACCACCACTATAAAACGATGAGGCGGTATTATTGCAATACTCATTAAGTCTCAAGCTCAACCATCATAGATGGGAACTTCGCATGAACAATCACAGGCGCCACTCACGAACGACTCATGTCATACATAGACACCCCATATACAGAGCTCTAACGGGGGTGATACTCCCAACCTTTACGACAAAGTCGTAAAATTCTAGCTGTTGGTTTCTCGTGATCAAAGGAACCATGTGTTGGTTTCGACGATGATCCATCTGCAGGTTCACCTACAGATACCTTGTTACGACTTTTACCCGGTTCAAGCCATTGCGATTGAACTGTTTCCCGCCATACCGCGACCCGAAGGCCTCGGCATACAGCAGTCCGCAGTCCTCTCGAGACAGCTCAGTCCCGGACAGCGACGGGCGGTGTGTACAAATGGCAGGGACGTAATCAGCGTGAGCTGATGACTCACACTTACTAGGAATTCCTCGTTCAAGGGAAATAATTACAATTCCCTATCCCGGTCACGGAAGAGTTTCAACGGTTTACCAATGCCTTTCGGCAATGGATAGGCCAGCTGATTCTTCCATTGTAGCGCGCGTGCAGCCCCGGACATCTAAGGGCATCACAGACCTGTTATCGCTCAATCTCGTGCGGCTAAACACCGCTTATCCCTCTAAGAAGTAGACTGGACTTAAAAATCCAGCCACTATTTAGCAGGCTAGAGTCTCGCTCGTTATCGGAATAAACCAGACAAATCGCTCCACCAACTAAGAACGGCCATGCACCACCAACCACCAAATCGAGAAAGAGCTTTCAATCTGTCAATCCTTACGGTGTCCGGGCCGGGTGAGTTTTCCCGTGTTGAGTCAAATTAAGCCGCAGGCTCCACTCCTGGTGGTGCCATTCCGTCAATTTCTTTAAGTTTCAGCTTTGCAACCATACTACCCCAGGAACCGAAAGACTTTCGTTTCCGGGAAGCTCCTCGACAAGGCAACAATACCCCATCGGATCGCTAGATGGCATAGTTTACGGTCAGAACTAGGGCGGTATCTAATCGCCTTCGAACCTCTGACTTTCGTTCTTGATTAATGAAGACATTCTTGGCAAATGCTTTCGCTTTAGGGCGTCCCCCTGCGGTCCACGAATTTCACCTCTCGCGCAGGGATACGAATGCCCCCGAATTGTCCCTCTTAACCATTATTTCAGTTCCTGAACCAATAAATAGAACCGAAGTCCTCTTTTATTATTCCATGATCGACCATTCAAGCAAACGCTTGTTCTGAGCACTCTAATTTATTCAAAGTAAACTCGCTAGCCACTAAAGAAGCCGAAACCTCAATAGAAAACCAGCAAATAGTTACAACAGCGATTAACGCCAAAGGCGAACCACTGCATGTAACTCAGATCCAACTACGAGCTTTTTAACCGCAGCAATGACGATTTACACTAGTGGAGCTGGAATTACCGCGGCTGCTGGCACCAGACTTGCCCTCCACTTGATCCTCGAAAAAAGGTTTATGATCAACTCATTGAAATGACCGTTCCATAGGAATGGTCTTTTTATTTTTAGTCACTATCTCATCTCTTCAAGATTGGATAAGTTTCGCGCCTGCTGCCTTCCTTGGATGTGGTAGCCGTTTCTAAGGCTCCCTCTCCGGAGTCGAACCCTTATTCTCCGTTACCCGTAATAACCATGGTAGACTAATAGACTACCATCAGGTTGATAGGGCAGACACTTTTTCGGAATATCGGCGGACAAGCCGCCGATATGCTGCGTTATTCAGAGTCAGCAAACAGCACCCGAAGGTGATTGATTTGCTCTAATAATTGCACCCTTTCGAAAGTCAGGGTTTATTTACATGTATTAGCTCCAGAATTACCGCAGTTATCCAATAGGACGTTCCGAATAAATGACATCTGCTCTAATGAGCCGTTCGCAGTTTCTCTTTTAGATGAACTCCACATGCATGGCTTAATCTTTAAACTGAGCATATAGCGCTGACAGAATCAATCAGGTACTTAAACGACGTGGGTGGTCCCGATAACGATTGTTTTCGCGGTAGGTGGCCGAGAAATTTAGCAATCGTCGTGGGTGGTCTATTCGCCACGTTTACATTTTCGCAAAACTCCAACAGTAAAATTACTGGTGAAAACAGATCAACACATAACGACACCCATTGTGAAATTGTGAAATGTTGGGAACACAGAAAAATTTTCGCCGAAAACGAAAAAGTTTCATCCCACCCTCACGAAAACACCGGCGACCATAAATAAGAGCGCTCCGTGAGTGAGTGGAATAACCTACATGGTGATCATGCAACGATTCTTATGAAATCACTACTTCGCGGTAATATTCAGGAATTCTGCAAAATGATTGCGGAATCGCTGTGAAATTTTGATAGTTGTCAAGTTCACAATGTAATTACGAAATCCTAAGAAATTTAAGCATATATGTAAATGTTCATATGCTTTCGTACTTTTATGAAGTCTATCACAAATTCTTAATAAATTTTAGAGTTTATAAAAAAAAGCTGATATAAATTGGCAGACAATGGATATTTATGAAGTCATAACATTTCTTTCCGCTACAAATCAGAGGCATCCAAGCATTTGTGTGCGTACTTGGCCTTTATAGTTAATTAACGGTCTGAATTTGGGTTATTCAATACTTTCATTATGATTTATTCACAATAATAATAGATTTTGGAGCCATGTTTGCAAAATTGCTAAGAAATTGGGAAATTTCCATATGTATGCATGGTAATGTGCAGTGCTATTTCCACAATGTCTTTCTAGCTGATTGCAAGCACAAATTTATTC
>OZ022260.1:25545710-25548210 GCA_963978905.1 Trichostrongylus colubriformis
AAACAGTGTTAGAGTTAGCCACACTGTAGAAATTCATTAACAACCCTGAACCAGACGTGCCGAAGGGAAAACCCAACGGCGCTATGCGTTCAAAATTTCACCACTCTAAGCGTCTGCAATTCGTGGTAAATAACGCAGCTAGCTGCGTTTTTCATCGATACGCGAATCGACCGATCCATCGCTGAAGCTAGTCTTCATTTGTGGCACATAAATATGCACACGTTTCTGCAAACTTTAAATATTGAAAGTTGTGCTTCATAATGGCGTCTAGGCGAGATCATTAAGGTTTCCTGTGAACCAGGTACCGTACATACAACAAGGAAATGTTGCGTACTCAACCACCACTATAAAACGATGAGGCGGTATTATTGCAATACTCATTAAGTCTCAAGCTCAACCATCATAGATGGGAACTTCGCATGAACAATCACAGGCGCCACTCACGAACGACTCATGTCATACATAGACACCCCATATACAGAGCTCTAACGGGGGTGATACTCCCAACCTTTACGACAAAGTCGTAAAATTCTAGCTGTTGGTTTCTCGTGATCAAAGGAACCATGTGTTGGTTTCGACGATGATCCATCTGCAGGTTCACCTACAGATACCTTGTTACGACTTTACCCGGTTCAAGCCATTGCGATTGAACTGTTTCCCGCCATACCGCGACCCGAAGGCCTCGGCATACAGCAGTCCGCAGTCCTCTCGAGACAGCTCAGTCCCGGACAGCGACGGGCGGTGTGTACAAATGGCAGGGACGTAATCAGCGTGAGCTGATGACTCACACTTACTAGGAATTCCTCGTTCAAGGGAAATAATTACAATTCCCTATCCCGGTCACGGAAGAGTTTCAACGGTTTACCAATGCCTTTCGGCAATGGATAGGCCAGCTGATTCTTCCATTGTAGCGCGCGTGCAGCCCCGGACATCTAAGGGCATCACAGACCTGTTATCGCTCAATCTCGTGCGGCTAAACACCGCTTATCCCTCTAAGAAGTAGACTGGACTTAAAAATCCAGCCACTATTTAGCAGGCTAGAGTCTCGCTCGTTATCGGAATAAACCAGACAAATCGCTCCACCAACTAAGAACGGCCATGCACCACCAACCACCAAATCGAGAAAGAGCTTTCAATCTGTCAATCCTTACGGTGTCCGGGCCGGGTGAGTTTTCCCGTGTTGAGTCAAATTAAGCCGCAGGCTCCACTCCTGGTGGTGCCATTCCGTCAATTTCTTTAAGTTTCAGCTTTGCAACCATACTACCCCAGGAACCGAAAGACTTTCGTTTCCGGGAAGCTCCTCGACAAGGCAACAATACCCCATCGGATCGCTAGATGGCATAGTTTACGGTCAGAACTAGGGCGGTATCTAATCGCCTTCGAACCTCTGACTTTCGTTCTTGATTAATGAAGACATTCTTGGCAAATGCTTTCGCTTTAGGGCGTCCCCTGCGGTCCACGAATTTCACCTCTCGCGCAGGGATACGAATGCCCCCGAATTGTCCCTCTTAACCATTATTTCAGTTCCTGAACCAATAAATAGAACCGAAGTCCTCTTTTATTATTCCATGATCGACCATTCAAGCAAACGCTTGTTCTGAGCACTCTAATTTATTCAAAGTAAACTCGCTAGCCACTAAAGAAGCCGAAACCTCAATAGAAAACCAGCAAATAGTTACAACAGCGATTAACGCCAAAGGCGAACCACTGCATGTAACTCAGATCCAACTACGAGCTTTTTAACCGCAGCAATGACGATTTACACTAGTGGAGCTGGAATTACCGCGGCTGCTGGCACCAGACTTGCCCTCCACTTGATCCTCGAAAAAAGGTTCATGATCAACTCATTGAAATGACCGTTCCATAGGAATGGTCTTTTTATTTTTAGTCACTATCTCATCTCTTCAAGATTGGATAAGTTTCGCGCCTGCTGCCTTCCTTGGATGTGGTAGCCGTTTCTAAGGCTCCCTCTCCGGAGTCGAACCCTTATTCTCCGTTACCCGTAATAACCATGGTAGACTAATAGACTACCATCAGGTTGATAGGGCAGACACTTTTTCGGAATATCGGCGGACAAGCCGCCGATATGCTGCGTTATTCAGAGTCAGCAAACAGCACCCGAAGGTGATTGATTTGCTCTAATAATTGCACCCTTTCGAAAGTCAGGGTTTATTTACATGTATTAGCTCCAGAATTACCGCAGTTATCCAATAGGACGTTCCGAATAAATGGCATCTGCTCTAATGAGCCGTTCGCAGTTTCTCTTTTAGATGAACTCCACATGCATGGCTTAATCTTTAAACTGAGCATATAGCGCTGACAGAATCAATCAGGTACTTAAACGACGTGGGTGGTCCCGATAACGATTGTTTTCGCGGTAGGTGGCCGAGAAATTTAGCAATCGTCGTGGGTGGTCTATTCGCCACGTTTACATTTTCGCAAAACTCCAACAGTAAAATTACTGGTGAAAACAGATCAACACATAACGACACCCATTGTG
>OZ022260.1:25553210-25555710 GCA_963978905.1 Trichostrongylus colubriformis
GATTTCACGTTCTCTTGAACTCTCTCTTCAAAGTTCTTTGCAACTTTCCTTCACAGTACTTGTTTGCTATCGAATTCGCGTCTATATTTAGCCTTAGATGAAGTTTATCACCCACTTTAGGCTGCACTTTCAAGCAACCCGACTCTAAGGTATAATCGTACAATTTGCTCCACTGTCCGCACAGGTCTCGCACCCTCTCAGGAATGTGGCCCCTATCAAAGGGACTTTGGACATGCAGCACAAATTGAAAATCACACCTATACGCTACATTTCTTAACGGTGTAACACCGAAAGATTCAGCGCTGGGCTTCTCCCCGTTCACTCGCCGTTACTAAGGGAATCCTTGTTAGTTTCTTTTCCTCCGCTAAGTGATATGCTTAAGTTCAGCGGGTAATCACGCCTGAGTTCAGGTTGCAATACAAATGATAATTGAACATTATTGTTATACATGTCCCTGTTTAAATCAATCTCAAATTCACTGAGTACATTCAAACAGTAACAACACGTTCACATCATACAGGAACATTAATGTCATTACAACATTAACATCATGTTGCATGTATTATTCTTGAACTGAAATGGGAATCATCACAATATTTGACAATGACCATTCGACAAACAGTGTTAGAGTTAGCCACACTGTAGAAATTCATTAACAACCCTGAACCAGACGTGCCGAAGGGAAAACCCAACGGCGCTATGCGTTCAAAATTTCACCACTCTAAGCGTCTGCAATTCGTGGTAAATAACGCAGCTAGCTGCGTTTTTCATCGATACGCGAATCGACCGATCCATCGCTGAAGCTAGTCTTCATTTGTGGCACATAAATATGCACACGTTTCTGCAAACTTTAAATATTGAAAGTTGTGCTTCATAATGGCGTCTAGGCGAGATCATTAAGGTTTCCTGTGAACCAGGTACCGTACATACAACAAGGAAATGTTGCGTACTCAACCACCACTATAAAACGATGAGGCGGTATTATTGCAATACTCATTAAGTCTCAAGCTCAACCATCATAGATGGGAACTTCGCATGAACAATCACAGGCGCCACTCACGAACGACTCATGTCATACATAGACACCCCATATACAGAGCTCTAACGGGGGTGATACTCCCAACCTTTACGACAAAGTCGTAAAATTCTAGCTGTTGGTTTCTCGTGATCAAAGGAACCATGTGTTGGTTTCGACGATGATCCATCTGCAGGTTCACCTACAGATACCTTGTTACGACTTTTACCCGGTTCAAGCCATTGCGATTGAACTGTTTCCCGCCATACCGCGACCCGAAGGCCTCGGCATACAGCAGTCCGCAGTCCTCTCGAGACAGCTCAGTCCCGGACAGCGACGGGCGGTGTGTACAAATGGCAGGGACGTAATCAGCGTGAGCTGATGACTCACACTTACTAGGAATTCCTCGTTCAAGGGAAATAATTACAATTCCCTATCCCGGTCACGGAAGAGTTTCAACGGTTTACCAATGCCTTTCGGCAATGGATAGGCCAGCTGATTCTTCCATTGTAGCGCGCGTGCAGCCCCGGACATCTAAGGGCATCACAGACCTGTTATCGCTCAATCTCGTGCGGCTAAACACCGCTTATCCCTCTAAGAAGTAGACTGGACTTAAAAATCCAGCCACTATTTAGCAGGCTAGAGTCTCGCTCGTTATCGGAATAAACCAGACAAATCGCTCCACCAACTAAGAACGGCCATGCACCACCAACCACCAAATCGAGAAAGAGCTTTCAATCTGTCAATCCTTACGGTGTCCGGGCCGGGTGAGTTTTCCCGTGTTGAGTCAAATTAAGCCGCAGGCTCCACTCCTGGTGGTGCCATTCCGTCAATTTCTTTAAGTTTCAGCTTTGCAACCATACTACCCCAGGAACCGAAAGACTTTCGTTTCCGGGAAGCTCCTCGACAAGGCAACAATACCCCATCGGATCGCTAGATGGCATAGTTTACGGTCAGAACTAGGGCGGTATCTAATCGCCTTCGAACCTCTGACTTTCGTTCTTGATTAATGAAGACATTCTTGGCAAATGCTTTCGCTTTAGGGCGTCCCCCTGCGGTCCACGAATTTCACCTCTCGCGCAGGGATACGAATGCCCCCGAATTGTCCCTCTTAACCATTATTTCAGTTCCTGAACCAATAAATAGAACCGAAGTCCTCTTTTATTATTCCATGATCGACCATTCAAGCAAACGCTTGTTCTGAGCACTCTAATTTATTCAAAGTAAACTCGCTAGCCACTAAAGAAGCCGAAACCTCAATAGAAAACCAGCAAATAGTTACAACAGCGATTAACGCCAAAGGCGAACCACTGCATGTAACTCAGATCAACTCAGATCCAACTACGAGCTTTTTAACCGCAGCAATGACGATTTACACTAGTGGAGCTGGAATTACCGCGGCTGCTGGCACCAGACTTGCCCTCCACTTGATCCTCGAAAAAAGGTTCATGATGATCAACTCATTGAAATGACCGTTCCATAGGA
>OZ022260.1:25560710-25573210 GCA_963978905.1 Trichostrongylus colubriformis
TCGTTTCGACCCCAAGTCCTCTAATCATTCGCTTTACCGGATATAACCGCAATGAACTCCAGCTATCCTGGGGGAAACTTCGGAGGGAACCAGCTACTAGATGGTTCGATTAGTCTTTCGCCCCTATACCCAAGTCTATCGATCGATTTGCACGTCAGAACCGATACGGACTTCCACCAGAGTTTCCTCTGACTTCGTCCTGCTCAGGCATAGTTCACCATCTTTCGGGTCGCAACCTGTACGCTCTACCGCTGCCCATCTGCATGCAGACAAGACAGGGCCATGGTGCGCTACTTCGAAAAGTAGATCCCATGTCAGCCGGTTAACCGACCTTTACTTTCATTACGCCTTGGGGTTTTACCACCCTTTGACTCGCGTACAAGTTACACTCCTCGGTCCGTGTTTCAAGACGGGTCGGAGAGGTGGTCGACTTTCACACTGACACCCTGCATGCAGGATAAAACACTAGCCATGACAAACCTAACCGTAGGCAAGACACCACCGAAGTGGGCAACGCAAACGGGTCAGAACGCACAGCCAGTGCTGTCAGCGCAGCCGTAGGCAACATACATCACCTGCAGCCACAATTAAGCGACCTTAGGAAACTTAGTTACCCGGCTACGTCAACTCTCTCCGGTTCCACTCCAGCGATTTCACGTTCTCTTGAACTCTCTCTTCAAAGTTCTTTGCAACTTTCCTTCACAGTACTTGTTTGCTATCGAATTCGCGTCTATATTTAGCCTTAGATGAAGTTTATCACCCACTTTAGGCTGCACTTTCAAGCAACCCGACTCTAAGGTATAATCGTACAATTTGCTCCACTGTCCGCACAGGTCTCGCACCCTCTCAGGAATGTGGCCCCTATCAAAGGGACTTTGGACATGCAGCACAAATTGAAAATCACACCTATACGCTACATTTCTTAACGGTGTAACACCGAAAGATTCAGCGCTGGGCTTCTCCCCGTTCACTCGCCGTTACTAAGGGAATCCTTGTTAGTTTCTTTTCCTCCGCTAAGTGATATGCTTAAGTTCAGCGGGTAATCACGCCTGAGTTCAGGTTGCAATACAAATGATAATTGAACATTATTGTTATACATGTCCCTGTTTAAATCAATCTCAAATTCACTGAGTACATTCAAATAGTAACAACACGTTCACATCATACAGGAACATTAATGTCATTACAACATTAACATCATGTTGCATGTATTATTCTTGAACTGAAATGGGAATCATCACAATATTTGACAATGACCATTCGACAAACAGTGTTAGAGTTAGCCACACTGTAGAAATTCATTAACAACCCTGAACCAGACGTGCCGAAGGGAAAACCCAACGGCGCTATGCGTTCAAAATTTCACCACTCTAAGCGTCTGCAATTCGTGGTAAATAACGCAGCTAGCTGCGTTTTTCATCGATACGCGAATCGACCGATCCATCGCTGAAGCTAGTCTTCATTTGTGGCACATAAATATGCACACGTTTCTGCAAACTTTAAATATTGAAAGTTGTGCTTCATAATGGCGTCTAGGCGAGATCATTAAGGTTTCCTGTGAACCAGGTACCGTACATACAACAAGGAAATGTTGCGTACTCAACCACCACTATAAAACGATGAGGCGGTATTATTGCAATACTCATTAAGTCTCAAGCTCAACCATCATAGATGGGAACTTCGCATGAACAATCACAGGCGCCACTCACGAACGACTCATGTCATACATAGACACCCCATATACAGAGCTCTAACGGGGGTGATACTCCCAACCTTTACGACAAAGTCGTAAAATTCTAGCTGTTGGTTTCTCGTGATCAAAGGAACCATGTGTTGGTTTCGACGATGATCCATCTGCAGGTTCACCTACAGATACCTTGTTACGACTTTTACCCGGTTCAAGCCATTGCGATTGAACTGTTTCCCGCCATACCGCGACCCGAAGGCCTCGGCATACAGCAGTCCGCAGTCCTCTCGAGACAGCTCAGTCCCGGACAGCGACGGGCGGTGTGTACAAATGGCAGGGACGTAATCAGCGTGAGCTGATGACTCACACTTACTAGGAATTCCTCGTTCAAGGGAAATAATTACAATTCCCTATCCCGGTCACGGAAGAGTTTCAACGGTTTACCAATGCCTTTCGGCAATGGATAGGCCAGCTGATTCTTCCATTGTAGCGCGCGTGCAGCCCCGGACATCTAAGGGCATCACAGACCTGTTATCGCTCAATCTCGTGCGGCTAAACACCGCTTATCCCTCTAAGAAGTAGACTGGACTTAAAAATCCAGCCACTATTTAGCAGGCTAGAGTCTCGCTCGTTATCGGAATAAACCAGACAAATCGCTCCACCAACTAAGAACGGCCATGCACCACCAACCACCAAATCGAGAAAGAGCTTTCAATCTGTCAATCCTTACGGTGTCCGGGCCGGGTGAGTTTTCCCGTGTTGAGTCAAATTAAGCCGCAGGCTCCACTCCTGGTGGTGCCATTCCGTCAATTTCTTTAAGTTTCAGCTTTGCAACCATACTACCCCAGGAACCGAAAGACTTTCGTTTCCGGGAAGCTCCTCGACAAGGCAACAATACCCCATCGGATCGCTAGATGGCATAGTTTACGGTCAGAACTAGGGCGGTATCTAATCGCCTTCGAACCTCTGACTTTCGTTCTTGATTAATGAAGACATTCTTGGCAAATGCTTTCGCTTTAGGGCGTCCCCCTGCGGTCCACGAATTTCACCTCTCGCGCAGGGATACGAATGCCCCCGAATTGTCCCTCTTAACCATTATTTCAGTTCCTGAACCAATAAATAGAACCGAAGTCCTCTTTTATTATTCCATGATCGACCATTCAAGCAAACGCTTGTTCTGAGCACTCTAATTTATTCAAAGTAAACTCGCTAGCCACTAAAGAAGCCGAAACCTCAATAGAAAACCAGCAAATAGTTACAACAGCGATTAACGCCAAAGGCGAACCACTGCATGTAACTCAGATCCAACTACGAGCTTTTTAACCGCAGCAATGACGATTTACACTAGTGGAGCTGGAATTACCGCGGCTGCTGGCACCAGACTTGCCCTCCACTTGATCCTCGAAAAAAGGTTCATGATCAACTCATTGAAATGACCGTTCCATAGGAATGGTCTTTTTATTTTTAGTCACTATCTCATCTCTTCAAGATTGGATAAGTTTCGCGCCTGCTGCCTTCCTTGGATGTGGTAGCCGTTTCTAAGGCTCCCTCTCCGGAGTCGAACCCTTATTCTCCGTTACCCGTAATAACCATGGTAGACTAATAGACTACCATCAGGTTGATAGGGCAGACACTTTTTCGGAATATCGGCGGACAAGCCGCCGATATGCTGCGTTATTCAGAGTCAGCAAACAGCACCCGAAGGTGATTGATTTGCTCTAATAATTGCACCCTTTCGAAAGTCAGGGTTTATTTACATGTATTAGCTCCAGAATTACCGCAGTTATCCAATAGGACGTTCCGAATAAATGACATCTGCTCTAATGAGCCGTTCGCAGTTTCTCTTTTAGATGAACTCCACATGCATGGCTTAATCTTTAAACTGAGCATATAGCGCTGACAGAATCAATCAGGTACTTAAACGACGTGGGTGGTCCCGATAACGATTGTTTTCGCGGTAGGTGGCCGAGAAATTTAGCAATCGTCGTGGGTGGTCTATTCGCCACGTTTACATTTTCGCAAAACTCCAACAGTAAAATTACTGGTGAAAACAGATCAACACATAACGACACCCATTGTGAAATTGTGAAATGTTGGGAACACAGAAAAATTTTCGCCGAAAACGAAAAAGTTTCATCCCACCCTCACGAAAACACCGGCGACCATAAATAAGAGCGCTCCGTGAGTGAGTGGAATAACCTACATGGTGATCATGCAACGATTCTTATGAAATCACTACTTCGCGGTAATATTCAGGAATTCTGCAAAATGATTGCGGAATCGCTGTGAAATTTTGATAGTTGTCAAGTTCACAATGTAATTACGAAATCCTAAGAAATTTAAGCATATATGTAAATGTTCATATGCTTTCGTACTTTTATGAAGTCTATCACAAATTCTTAATAAATTTTAGAGTTTATAAAAAAAAGCTGATATAAATTGGCAGACAATGGATATTTATGAAGTCATAACATTTCTTTCCGCTACAAATCAGAGGCATCCAAGCATTTGTGTGCGTACTTGGCCTTTATAGTTAATTAACGGTCTGAATTTGGGTTATTCAATACTTTCATTATGATTTATTCACAATAATAATAGATTTTGGAGCCATGTTTGCAAAATTGCTAAGAAATTGGGAAATTTCCATATGTATGCATGGTAATGTGCAGTGCTATTTCCACAATGTCTTTCTAGCTGATTGCAAGCACAAATTTATTCTTTCCAGATGATTTTCCGTACCATATCCAATCGACATATATCGGATGTTGATTTTAGATGTCATGCGTTCACTTACTGTTGCATAATCATTCCCCTATTTTTTCATAACTGTATACAGCACATTTGAGTGATTCTCCAGAAAGCAACAAAATTATTGAAACTTTTTGCTCGAAATCATGTTTCTGACATAAAAACTTCTTTCCCATATCTATTTCTTTCCCTTTAATTTTACAATCGATGTAAAATTGTAAAAAATGCAATGCAAACAGTATTAAGATCGTTGATGTAAACATCAGAAAGATATGGGAAAGTAATTGTTCATCCTAGAATCATAGCTACTGGCAAGAAATTCCAATAAATTTGATGCTTTCTTGAGGATCACTCGAATATACTGCATACAGTTAAGAGACCAATGTCAGTGAGTGAACTCACGACATCTGTTTGTGTCAGTGAGTGAACTCACCAGTGTCAGTGAGTGAACTCACGACATCTGTTTCATAACTGTATGCAGTATATTCGAGTGATTCTCAAGAAACCAACAAATTTATTAGAATTTCTTACCAGTAGTTATGATTCTAGGATGAACAGTACTTTCCCATATCTTTCTGATGTTTACATCAACGATCTTAAAAGTATCGTTCATCCTAGAATCATAACTACTGGTAAGAAATTCCAATAAATTTGTTGCTTTCTTGAGAATCACTCGAATATGCTGCATACAGTTATGGAACAGATGTCGTGAGTTCACTCACTGTTGCATCATCACTGCTCTATTTCGTAACTCTATACAACACATTAGAGTAATACTTCGAAAAACAGCGAATTCACTGAAACCTCTTGTCAGTAATCGTGTCCTTTTCGCATACTCTTTTGAAGCTCACGACAGCGATTTGATTACTGTGTAATGAATTTTTTGAACATCTTATATCAATTGTTCCTTGTTGGGTCGGTGTATATTGACGTTTTTGTGATTATTGTGTTCGTATGCGAGTTCCTAAGTCTATACCAGTGATTTTGCGAAAGTTTATCGATTTTCTAAGATAGTTTCTGTGATATCACAGCTATGCCTTTCAATCCAAACTATGATTTCGCATCTGATGGTCTCTTAATAAGAACAACATTTGCGAAACCGTAGACAATTGTTCATGTATATGCACACATACATAAAGTATGTACGTCTATACACATTAATATTAGCTTTTGAAAATATTATTAAATCGTTAAAGTTACTTTTCATTGAATCATTGAAGTTAGTTAATTCTTTTCTACATAGAAAGGGGCGATTAAAATATGTTAATAAAATAGGCAAACAAAACACCCGATCAAAGGATAGTCTCAACAGATCGCAGTATACAAACACTGCTCTACTGGATACAACACCTTGACCAGTATACATGTCGTAAACATGTGATTTTGCGCCCCGACATTGAACCAGAGTGATCTGGCTTTGACAACCAGCAGGGATTATCCATACCGGCAAGGTCATTTACTAGGGCATAAGCTCTCATGTTGCCACGAGATAGAGTTGCCTCCCGACACCGGGAAACAAAGTTATCGCTGCCTTGACTAGGTGGGATTCTGACTTAGAGGCGTTCAGTCATAATCCCCCAGATGTTAGCTTCGGACCATTGACCGATCGGTCAAGTCCATGAACCAAATGTCTGAACCTGCTGTTCCTCTCGTACTAAGCAGGATTACTATCGCAACAATAAGTCAACAGTAGGGTAAAACTAACCTGTCTCACGACGGTCTAAACCCAGCTCACGTTCCCTATTAGTGGGTGAACAATCCAACGCTTGGCGAATTCTGCTTCGCAATGATAGGAAGAGCCGACATCGAAGGATCAAAAAGCAACGTCGCTATGGACGCTTGGCTGCCACAAGCCAGTTATCCCTGTGGTAACTTTTCTGACACCTCTTACCAGAAACTATCTGGATTAAAAGGATCGATAGGCCACGCTTTCGCGGTCTGTACTCGTACTGAAAGTCAAGATCAAGCGAGCTTTTGCCCTTTTGCTCTACGAGAGGTTTCCGTCCTCTCTGAGCTAGCCTTAGGACACCTGCGTTACAGTTTGACAGATGTACCGCCCCAGTCAAACTCCCCGCCTGACACTGTCTTCGGCGAGAGTCGCAAGGCCACCAGGTGGCTTTGCTTAAGACAAAGAAAAAAGAGCCGGAGCTCAATCCTCTTCTCACCGAATAAGTAAAGAATCGATGAAAGTGGTGGTATTTCATTGGCGACCGAGATCTCCCACCTATGCTACACCTCTCATGACTCTTCACAATGTCAAACTAGAGTCAAGCTCAACAGGGTCTTCTTTCCCCGCTATTTTTGCCAAGCCCGTTCCCTTGGCTGTGGTTTCGCTAGATAGTAGTTAGGGACAGTGGGAATCTCGTTAATCCATTCATGCGCGTCAGTAGTTAGCTGACGAGGCATTTGGCTACCTTAAGAGAGTCATAGTTACTCCCGCCGTTTACCCGCGCTTACTCGAATTACTACGATTTAACATTCAGAGCACTGGGCAGAAATCAGAGACAGTAAACGTCCGCAAGGACCATCTGTCTCCTCTGTTTTAATTAGACAGTCGGATTCCCCGAGTCCGTACCAGTTCCAGTTCGACCGTTTTGATGGTCGGTCAGGATACTAAGCCCGAAGACAAAGCACACACCTGAAAACGTCCACAAGGCAGTCTTGTCACTAGTCCAGCATCAGCGTGAGCATCAGCCAGCCACGGACGAAACCGCACAAGCATCAGTTAACAGGCCAACCGACCCGGTCACTGGAGCCAATCCTTTTCCCGAAGTTACGGATCTAATTTGCCGACTTCCCTTACCTACATTATTCTATCGACTAGAGGCTGTTCACCTTGGAGACCTGATGCGGATATCGGTACGATGTAGCACAGATTAATAGCCTTCCCTGGTTTTTCAAGGGCCGTCCAGAGAACACGAGACATCACAGAAACCGCGATGCTTTACGGAAACAACGTCCCTATCTACGGCTGAACCGATTCCAGGGAGTCCGTTCCTTAACTAGAGAAGAGAACTCTAGCTCGGTCTCTGAGCGACGTAACCAAGTTCGAATGCGTTACCGCGCAAGTGACTCAACGAGCCACAATCTCTGTGTCTACGTTAGGGAATATTAACCCTATTCCCTTTTGATATCCGAGAGAAAAGAGACTTTTCCCTCTCGATGATACAAGGCATAAGCCAGTATCTTAGGATCGACTGACCCACATTCAACTACTGTTCACGTGGAACCCTTCTCCACTTCAGTCTTCAAGGATCGAACTTAAATATTTGCTACTACCACCGAGATCTGCACTGACGGAAGCTCCAGCTGGGCCTACGCCCAAAGCCTTCGACGCAACCGCCACGACCCTCCTACTCGTTGCGGCCAGGCGTTAGACGACGCACAAGCCAGCAACGGCTGGGTATAGGTCTCTCGCTCAAGCGCCATCCATTTTCAGGGCTAGTTGATTCGGCAGGTGAGTTGTTACACACTCCTTAGCGGGTACCGACTTCCATGGCCACCGTCCTGCTGTCTATATCAACCAACGCCTTTTATGGGGTCTCATGAGCGAAAAGTTAGGCACCTTAACCCAACGTTTGGTTCATCCCACAGCGCCAGTTCTGCTTACCAAAAATGGCCCACTTGGAGCTCGCGTTCGTGTCAACAGTTCAACAAAGAAACCGAGACAACATACCCATTGAAAGTTTGAGAATAGGTTGAGGTCGTTTCGACCCCAAGTCCTCTAATCATTCGCTTTACCGGATATAACCGCAATGAACTCCAGCTATCCTGGGGGAAACTTCGGAGGGAACCAGCTACTAGATGGTTCGATTAGTCTTTCGCCCCTATACCCAAGTCTATCGATCGATTTGCACGTCAGAACCGATACGGACTTCCACCAGAGTTTCCTCTGACTTCGTCCTGCTCAGGCATAGTTCACCATCTTTCGGGTCGCAACCTGTACGCTCTACCGCTGCCCATCTGCATGCAGACAAGACAGGGCCATGGTGCGCTACTTCGAAAAGTAGATCCCATGTCAGCCGGTTAACCGACCTTTACTTTCATTACGCCTTGGGGTTTTACCACCCTTTGACTCGCGTACAAGTTACACTCCTCGGTCCGTGTTTCAAGACGGGTCGGAGAGGTAGTCGACTTTCACACTGACACCCTGCATGCAGGATAAAACACTAGCCATGACAAACCTAACCGTAGGCAAGACACCACCGAAGTGGGCAACGCAAACGGGTCAGAACGCACAGCCAGTGCTGTCAGCGCAGCCGTAGGCAACATACATCACCTGCAGCCACAATTAAGCGACCTTAGGAAACTTAGTTACCCGGCTACGTCAACTCTCTCCGGTTCCACTCCAGCGATTTCACGTTCTCTTGAACTCTCTCTTCAAAGTTCTTTGCAACTTTCCTTCACAGTACTTGTTTGCTATCGAATTCGCGTCTATATTTAGCCTTAGATGAAGTTTATCACCCACTTTAGGCTGCACTTTCAAGCAACCCGACTCTAAGGTATAATCGTACAATTTGCTCCACTGTCCGCACAGGTCTCGCACCCTCTCAGGAATGTGGCCCCTATCAAAGGGACTTTGGACATGCAGCACAAATTGAAAATCACACCTATACGCTACATTTCTTAACGGTGTAACACCGAAAGATTCAGCGCTGGGCTTCTCCCCGTTCACTCGCCGTTACTAAGGGAATCCTTGTTAGTTTCTTTTCCTCCGCTAAGTGATATGCTTAAGTTCAGCGGGTAATCACGCCTGAGTTCAGGTTGCAATACAAATGATAATTGAACATTATTGTTATACATGTCCCTGTTTAAATCAATCTCAAATTCACTGAGTACATTCAAACAGTAACAACACGTTCACATCATACAGGAACATTAATGTCATTACAACATTAACATCATGTTGCATGTATTATTCTTGAACTGAAATGGGAATCATCACAATATTTGACAATGACCATTCGACAAACAGTGTTAGAGTTAGCCACACTGTAGAAATTCATTAACAACCCTGAACCAGACGTGCCGAAGGGAAAACCCAACGGCGCTATGCGTTCAAAATTTCACCACTCTAAGCGTCTGCAATTCGTGGTAAATAACGCAGCTAGCTGCGTTTTTCATCGATACGCGAATCGACCGATCCATCGCTGAAGCTAGTCTTCATTTGTGGCACATAAATATGCACACGTTTCTGCAAACTTTAAATATTGAAAGTTGTGCTTCATAATGGCGTCTAGGCGAGATCATTAAGGTTTCCTGTGAACCAGGTACCGTACATACAACAAGGAAATGTTGCGTACTCAACCACCACTATAAAACGATGAGGCGGTATTATTGCAATACTCAT
This sequence comes from Trichostrongylus colubriformis, assembly GCA_963978905.1. Taxonomy (NCBI): domain Eukaryota; kingdom Metazoa; phylum Nematoda; class Chromadorea; order Rhabditida; family Trichostrongylidae; genus Trichostrongylus; species Trichostrongylus colubriformis. The sequence goes on from OZ022260.1 coordinate 25,570,496, forward strand.
TAAGTCTCAAGCTCAACCATCATAGATGGGAACTTCGCATGAACAATCACAGGCGCCACTCACGAACGACTCATGTCATACATAGACACCCCATATACAGAGCTCTAACGGGGGTGATACTCCCAACCTTTACGACAAAGTCGTAAAATTCTAGCTGTTGGTTTCTCGTGATCAAAGGAACCATGTGTTGGTTTCGACGATGATCCATCTGCAGGTTCACCTACAGATACCTTGTTACGACTTTTACCCGGTTCAAGCCATTGCGATTGAACTGTTTCCCGCCATACCGCGACCCGAAGGCCTCGGCATACAGCAGTCCGCAGTCCTCTCGAGACAGCTCAGTCCCGGACAGCGACGGGCGGTGTGTACAAATGGCAGGGACGTAATCAGCGTGAGCTGATGACTCACACTTACTAGGAATTCCTCGTTCAAGGGAAATAATTACAATTCCCTATCCCGGTCACGGAAGAGTTTCAACGGTTTACCAATGCCTTTCGGCAATGGATAGGCCAGCTGATTCTTCCATTGTAGCGCGCGTGCAGCCCCGGACATCTAAGGGCATCACAGACCTGTTATCGCTCAATCTCGTGCGGCTAAACACCGCTTATCCCTCTAAGAAGTAGACTGGACTTAAAAATCCAGCCACTATTTAGCAGGCTAGAGTCTCGCTCGTTATCGGAATAAACCAGACAAATCGCTCCACCAACTAAGAACGGCCATGCACCACCAACCACCAAATCGAGAAAGAGCTTTCAATCTGTCAATCCTTACGGTGTCCGGGCCGGGTGAGTTTTCCCGTGTTGAGTCAAATTAAGCCGCAGGCTCCACTCCTGGTGGTGCCATTCCGTCAATTTCTTTAAGTTTCAGCTTTGCAACCATACTACCCCAGGAACCGAAAGACTTTCGTTTCCGGGAAGCTCCTCGACAAGGCAACAATACCCCATCGGATCGCTAGATGGCATAGTTTACGGTCAGAACTAGGGCGGTATCTAATCGCCTTCGAACCTCTGACTTTCGTTCTTGATTAATGAAGACATTCTTGGCAAATGCTTTCGCTTTAGGGCGTCCCCCTGCGGTCCACGAATTTCACCTCTCGCGCAGGGATACGAATGCCCCCGAATTGTCCCTCTTAACCATTATTTCAGTTCCTGAACCAATAAATAGAACCGAAGTCCTCTTTTATTATTCCATGATCGACCATTCAAGCAAACGCTTGTTCTGAGCACTCTAATTTATTCAAAGTAAACTCGCTAGCCACTAAAGAAGCCGAAACCTCAATAGAAAACCAGCAAATAGTTACAACAGCGATTAACGCCAAAGGCGAACCACTGCATGTAACTCAGATCCAACTACGAGCTTTTTAACCGCAGCAATGACGATTTACACTAGTGGAGCTGGAATTACCGCGGCTGCTGGCACCAGACTTGCCCTCCACTTGATCCTCGAAAAAAGGTTCATGATCAACTCATTGAAATGACCGTTCCATAGGAATGGTCTTTTTATTTTTAGTCACTATCTCATCTCTTCAAGATTGGATAAGTTTCGCGCCTGCTGCCTTCCTTGGATGTGGTAGCCGTTTCTAAGGCTCCCTCTCCGGAGTCGAACCCTTATTCTCCGTTACCCGTAATAACCATGGTAGACTAATAGACTACCATCAGGTTGATAGGGCAGACACTTTTTCGGAATATCGGCGGACAAGCCGCCGATATGCTGCGTTATTCAGAGTCAGCAAACAGCACCCGAAGGTGATTGATTTGCTCTAATAATTGCACCCTTTCGAAAGTCAGGGTTTATTTACATGTATTAGCTCCAGAATTACCGCAGTTATCCAATAGGACGTTCCGAATAAATGACATCTGCTCTAATGAGCCGTTCGCAGTTTCTCTTTTAGATGAACTCCACATGCATGGCTTAATCTTTAAACTGAGCATATAGCGCTGACAGAATCAATCAGGTACTTAAACGACGTGGGTGGTCCCGATAACGATTGTTTTCGCGGTAGGTGGCCGAGAAATTTAGCAATCGTCGTGGGTGGTCTATTCGCCACGTTTACATTTTCGCAAAACTCCAACAGTAAAATTACTGGTGAAAACAGATCAACACATAACGACACCCATTGTGAAATTGTGAAATGTTGGGAACACAGAAAAATTTTCGCCGAAAACGAAAAAGTTTCATCCCACCCTCACGAAAACACCGGCGACCATAAATAAGAGCGCTCCGTGAGTGAGTGGAATAACCTACATGGTGATCATGCAACGATTCTTATGAAATCACTACTTCGCGGTAATATTCAGGAATTCTGCAAAATGATTGCGGAATCGCTGTGAAATTTTGATAGTTGTCAAGTTCACAATGTAATTACGAAATCCTAAGAAATTTAAGCATATATGTAAATGTTCATATGCTTTCGTACTTTTATGAAGTCTATCACAAATTCTTAATAAATTTTAGAGTTTATAAAAAAAAGCTGATATAAATTGGCAGACAATGGATATTTATGAAGTCATAACATTTCTTTCCGCTACAAATCAGAGGCATCCAAGCATTTGTGTGCGTACTTGGCCTTTATAGTTAATTAACGGTCTGAATTTGGGTTATTCAATACTTTCATTATGATTTATTCACAATAATAATAGATTTTGGAGCCATGTTTGCAAAATTGCTAAGAAATTGGGAAATTTCCATATGTATGCATGGTAATGTGCAGTGCTA
>OZ022260.1:25578210-25590710 GCA_963978905.1 Trichostrongylus colubriformis
CTGAAATGGGAATCATCACAATATTTGACAATGACCATTCGACAAACAGTGTTAGAGTTAGCCACACTGTAGAAATTCATTAACAACCCTGAACCAGACGTGCCGAAGGGAAAACCCAACGGCGCTATGCGTTCAAAATTTCACCACTCTAAGCGTCTGCAATTCGTGGTAAATAACGCAGCTAGCTGCGTTTTTCATCGATACGCGAATCGACCGATCCATCGCTGAAGCTAGTCTTCATTTGTGGCACATAAATATGCACACGTTTCTGCAAACTTTAAATATTGAAAGTTGTGCTTCATAATGGCGTCTAGGCGAGATCATTAAGGTTTCCTGTGAACCAGGTACCGTACATACAACAAGGAAATGTTGCGTACTCAACCACCACTATAAAACGATGAGGCGGTATTATTGCAATACTCATTAAGTCTCAAGCTCAACCATCATAGATGGGAACTTCGCATGAACAATCACAGGCGCCACTCACGAACGACTCATGTCATACATAGACACCCCATATACAGAGCTCTAACGGGGGTGATACTCCCAACCTTTACGACAAAGTCGTAAAATTCTAGCTGTTGGTTTCTCGTGATCAAAGGAACCATGTGTTGGTTTCGACGATGATCCATCTGCAGGTTCACCTACAGATACCTTGTTACGACTTTTACCCGGTTCAAGCCATTGCGATTGAACTGTTTCCCGCCATACCGCGACCCGAAGGCCTCGGCATACAGCAGTCCGCAGTCCTCTCGAGACAGCTCAGTCCCGGACAGCGACGGGCGGTGTGTACAAATGGCAGGGACGTAATCAGCGTGAGCTGATGACTCACACTTACTAGGAATTCCTCGTTCAAGGGAAATAATTACAATTCCCTATCCCGGTCACGGAAGAGTTTCAACGGTTTACCAATGCCTTTCGGCAATGGATAGGCCAGCTGATTCTTCCATTGTAGCGCGCGTGCAGCCCCGGACATCTAAGGGCATCACAGACCTGTTATCGCTCAATCTCGTGCGGCTAAACACCGCTTATCCCTCTAAGAAGTAGACTGGACTTAAAAATCCAGCCACTATTTAGCAGGCTAGAGTCTCGCTCGTTATCGGAATAAACCAGACAAATCGCTCCACCAACTAAGAACGGCCATGCACCACCAACCACCAAATCGAGAAAGAGCTTTCAATCTGTCAATCCTTACGGTGTCCGGGCCGGGTGAGTTTTCCCGTGTTGAGTCAAATTAAGCCGCAGGCTCCACTCCTGGTGGTGCCATTCCGTCAATTTCTTTAAGTTTCAGCTTTGCAACCATACTACCCCAGGAACCGAAAGACTTTCGTTTCCGGGAAGCTCCTCGACAAGGCAACAATACCCCATCGGATCGCTAGATGGCATAGTTTACGGTCAGAACTAGGGCGGTATCTAATCGCCTTCGAACCTCTGACTTTCGTTCTTGATTAATGAAGACATTCTTGGCAAATGCTTTCGCTTTAGGGCGTCCCCCTGCGGTCCACGAATTTCACCTCTCGCGCAGGGATACGAATGCCCCCGAATTGTCCCTCTTAACCATTATTTCAGTTCCTGAACCAATAAATAGAACCGAAGTCCTCTTTTATTATTCCATGATCGACCATTCAAGCAAACGCTTGTTCTGAGCACTCTAATTTATTCAAAGTAAACTCGCTAGCCACTAAAGAAGCCGAAACCTCAATAGAAAACCAGCAAATAGTTACAACAGCGATTAACGCCAAAGGCGAACCACTGCATGTAACTCAGATCCAACTACGAGCTTTTTAACCGCAGCAATGACGATTTACACTAGTGGAGCTGGAATTACCGCGGCTGCTGGCACCAGACTTGCCCTCCACTTGATCCTCGAAAAAAGGTTTATGATCAACTCATTGAAATGACCGTTCCATAGGAATGGTCTTTTTATTTTTAGTCACTATCTCATCTCTTCAAGATTGGATAAGTTTCGCGCCTGCTGCCTTCCTTGGATGTGGTAGCCGTTTCTAAGGCTCCCTCTCCGGAGTCGAACCCTTATTCTCCGTTACCCGTAATAACCATGGTAGACTAATAGACTACCATCAGGTTGATAGGGCAGACACTTTTTCGGAATATCGGCGGACAAGCCGCCGATATGCTGCGTTATTCAGAGTCAGCAAACAGCACCCGAAGGTGATTGATTTGCTCTAATAATTGCACCCTTTCGAAAGTCAGGGTTTATTTACATGTATTAGCTCCAGAATTACCGCAGTTATCCAATAGGACGTTCCGAATAAATGACATCTGCTCTAATGAGCCGTTCGCAGTTTCTCTTTTAGATGAACTCCACATGCATGGCTTAATCTTTAAACTGAGCATATAGCGCTGACAGAATCAATCAGGTACTTAAACGACGTGGGTGGTCCCGATAACGATTGTTTTCGCGGTAGGTGGCCGAGAAATTTAGCAATCGTCGTGGGTGGTCTATTCGCCACGTTTACATTTTCGCAAAACTCCAACAGTAAAATTACTGGTGAAAACAGATCAACACATAACGACACCCATTGTGAAATTGTGAAATGTTGGGAACACAGAAAAATTTTCGCCGAAAACGAAAAAGTTTCATCCCACCCTCACGAAAACACCGGCGACCATAAATAAGAGCGCTCCGTGAGTGAGTGGAATAACCTACATGGTGATCATGCAACGATTCTTATGAAATCACTACTTCGCGGTAATATTCAGGAATTCTGCAAAATGATTGCGGAATCGCTGTGAAATTTTGATAGTTGTCAAGTTCACAATGTAATTACGAAATCCTAAGAAATTTAAGCATATATGTAAATGTTCATATGCTTTCGTACTTTTATGAAGTCTATCACAAATTCTTAATAAATTTTAGAGTTTATAAAAAAAAGCTGATATAAATTGGCAGACAATGGATATTTATGAAGTCATAACATTTCTTTCCGCTACAAATCAGAGGCATCCAAGCATTTGTGTGCGTACTTGGCCTTTATAGTTAATTAACGGTCTGAATTTGGGTTATTCAATACTTTCATTATGATTTATTCACAATAATAATAGATTTTGGAGCCATGTTTGCAAAATTGCTAAGAAATTGGGAAATTTCCATATGTATGCATGGTAATGTGCAGTGCTATTTCCACAATGTCTTTCTAGCTGATTGCAAGCACAAATTTATTCTTTCCAGATGATTTTCCGTACCATATCCAATCGACATATATCGGATGTTGATTTTAGATGTCATGCGTTCACTTACTGTTGCATAATCATTCCCCTATTTTTTCATAACTGTATACAGCACATTTGAGTGATTCTCCAGAAAGCAACAAAATTATTGAAACTTTTTGCTCGAAATCATGTTTCTGACATAAACACTTCTTTCCCATATCTATTTCTTTCCCTTTAATTTTACAATCGATGTAAAATTGTAAAAAATGCAATGCAAACAGTATTAAGATCGTTGATGTAAACATCAGAAAGATATGGGAAAGTAATTGTTCATCCTAGAATCATAGCTACTGGCAAGAAATTCCAATAAATTTGATGCTTTCTTGAGGATCACTCGAATATACTGCATACAGTTATGAGACCAATGTCAGTGAGTGAACTCACGACATCTGTTTGTGTCAGTGAGTGAACTCACCAGTGTCAGTGAGTGAACTCACGACATCTGTTTCATAACTGTATGCAGTATATTCGAGTGATTCTCAAGAAACCAACAAATTTATTAGAATTTCTTACCAGTAGTTATGATTCTAGGATGAACAGTACTTTCCCATATCTTTCTGATGTTTACATCAACGATCTTAAAAGTATCGTTCATCCTAGAATCATAACTACTGGTAAGAAATTCCAATAAATTTGTTACTTTCTTGAGAATCACTCGAATATGCTGCATACAGTTATGGAACAGATGTCGTGAGTTCACTCACTGTTGCATCATCACTGCTCTATTTCGTAACTCTATACAACACATTAGAGTAATACTTCGAAAAACAGCGAATTCACTGAAACCTCTTGTCAGTAATCGTGTCCTTTTCGCATACTCTTTTGAAGCTCACGACAGCGATTTGATTACTGTGTAATGAATTTTTTGAACATCTTATATCAATTGTTCCTTGTTGGGTCGGTGTATATTGACGTTTTTGTGATTATTGTGTTCGTATGCGAGTTCCTAAGTCTATACCAGTGATTTTGCGAAAGTTTATCGATTTTCTAAGATAGTTTCTGTGATATCACAGCTATGCCTTTCAATCCAAACTATGATTTCGCATCTGATGGTCTCTTAATAAGAACAACATTTGCGAAACCGTAGACAATTGTTCATGTATATGCACACATACATAAAGTATGTACGTCTATACACATTAATATTAGCTTTTGAAAATATTATTAAATCGTTAAAGTTACTTTTCATTGAATCATTGAAGTTAGTTAATTCTTTTCTACATAGAAAGGGGCGATTAAAATATGTTAATAAAATAGGCAAACAAAACACCCGATCAAAGGATAGTCTCAACAGATCGCAGTATACAAACACTGCTCTACTGGATACAACACCTTGACCAGTATACATGTCGTAAACATGTGATTTTGCGCCCCGACATTGAACCAGAGTGATCTGGCTTTGACAACCAGCAGGGATTATCCATACCGGCAAGGTCATTTACTAGGGCATAAGCTCTCATGTTGCCACGAGATAGAGTTGCCTCCCGACACCGGGAAACAAAGTTATCGCTGCCTTGACTAGGTGGGATTCTGACTTAGAGGCGTTCAGTCATAATCCCCCAGATGTTAGCTTCGGACCATTGACCGATCGGTCAAGTCCATGAACCAAATGTCTGAACCTGCTGTTCCTCTCGTACTAAGCAGGATTACTATCGCAACAATAAGTCAACAGTAGGGTAAAACTAACCTGTCTCACGACGGTCTAAACCCAGCTCACGTTCCCTATTAGTGGGTGAACAATCCAACGCTTGGCGAATTCTGCTTCGCAATGATAGGAAGAGCCGACATCGAAGGATCAAAAAGCAACGTCGCTATGGACGCTTGGCTGCCACAAGCCAGTTATCCCTGTGGTAACTTTTCTGACACCTCTTACCAGAAACTATCTGGATTAAAAGGATCGATAGGCCACGCTTTCGCGGTCTGTACTCGTACTGAAAGTCAAGATCAAGCGAGCTTTTGCCCTTTTGCTCTACGAGAGGTTTCCGTCCTCTCTGAGCTAGCCTTAGGACACCTGCGTTACAGTTTGACAGATGTACCGCCCCAGTCAAACTCCCCGCCTGACACTGTCTTCGGCGAGAGTCGCAAGGCCACCAGGTGGCTTTGCTTAAGACAAAGAAAAAAGAGCCGGAGCTCAATCCTCTTCTCACCGAATAAGTAAAGAATCGATGAAAGTGGTGGTATTTCATTGGCGACCGAGATCTCCCACCTATGCTACACCTCTCATGACTCTTCACAATGTCAAACTAGAGTCAAGCTCAACAGGGTCTTCTTTCCCCGCTATTTTTGCCAAGCCCGTTCCCTTGGCTGTGGTTTCGCTAGATAGTAGTTAGGGACAGTGGGAATCTCGTTAATCCATTCATGCGCGTCAGTAGTTAGCTGACGAGGCATTTGGCTACCTTAAGAGAGTCATAGTTACTCCCGCCGTTTACCCGCGCTTACTCGAATTACTACGATTTAACATTCAGAGCACTGGGCAGAAATCAGAGACAGTAAACGTCCGCAAGGACCATCTGTCTCCTCTGTTTTAATTAGACAGTCGGATTCCCCGAGTCCGTACCAGTTCCAGTTCGACCGTTTTGATGGTCGGTCAGGATACTAAGCCCGAAGACAAAGCACACACCTGAAAACGTCCACAAGGCAGTCTTGTCACTAGTCCAGCATCAGCGTGAGCATCAGCCAGCCACGGACGAAACCGCACAAGCATCAGTTAACAGGCCAACCGACCCGGTCACTGGAGCCAATCCTTTTCCCGAAGTTACGGATCTAATTTGCCGACTTCCCTTACCTACATTATTCTATCGACTAGAGGCTGTTCACCTTGGAGACCTGATGCGGATATCGGTACGATGTAGCACAGATTAATAGCCTTCCCTGGTTTTTCAAGGGCCGTCCAGAGAACACGAGACATCACAGAAACCGCGATGCTTTACGGAAACAACGTCCCTATCTACGGCTGAACCGATTCCAGGGAGTCCGTTCCTTAACTAGAGAAGAGAACTCTAGCTCGGTCTCTGAGCGACGTAACCAAGTTCGAATGCGTTACCGCGCAAGTGACTCAACGAGCCACAATCTCTGTGTCTACGTTAGGGAATATTAACCCTATTCCCTTTTGATATCCGAGAGAAAAGAGACTTTTCCCTCTCGATGATACAAGGCATAAGCCAGTATCTTAGGATCGACTGACCCACATTCAACTACTGTTCACGTGGAACCCTTCTCCACTTCAGTCTTCAAGGATCGAACTTAAATATTTGCTACTACCACCGAGATCTGCACTGACGGAAGCTCCAGCTGGGCCTACGCCCAAAGCCTTCGACGCAACCGCCACGACCCTCCTACTCGTTGCGGCCAGGCGTTAGACAACGCACAAGCCAGCAACGGCTGGGTATAGGTCTCTCGCTCAAGCGCCATCCATTTTCAGGGCTAGTTGATTCGGCAGGTGAGTTGTTACACACTCCTTAGCGGGTACCGACTTCCATGGCCACCGTCCTGCTGTCTATATCAACCAACGCCTTTTATGGGGTCTCATGAGCGAAAAGTTAGGCACCTTAACCCAACGTTTGGTTCATCCCACAGCGCCAGTTCTGCTTACCAAAAATGGCCCACTTGGAGCTCGCGTTCGTGTCAACAGTTCAACAAAGAAACCGAGACAACATACCCATTGAAAGTTTGAGAATAGGTTGAGGTCGTTTCGACCCCAAGTCCTCTAATCATTCGCTTTACCGGATATAACCGCAATGAACTCCAGCTATCCTGGGGGAAACTTCGGAGGGAACCAGCTACTAGATGGTTCGATTAGTCTTTCGCCCCTATACCCAAGTCTATCGATCGATTTGCACGTCAGAACCGATACGGACTTCCACCAGAGTTTCCTCTGACTTCGTCCTGCTCAGGCATAGTTCACCATCTTTCGGGTCGCAACCTGTACGCTCTACCGCTGCCCATCTGCATGCAGACAAGACAGGGCCATGGTGCGCTACTTCGAAAAGTAGATCCCATGTCAGCCGGTTAACCGACCTTTACTTTCATTACGCCTTGGGGTTTTACCACCCTTTGACTCGCGTACAAGTTACACTCCTCGGTCCGTGTTTCAAGACGGGTCGGAGAGGTGGTCGACTTTCACACTGACACCCTGCATGCAGGATAAAACACTAGCCATGACAAACCTAACCGTAGGCAAGACACCACCGAAGTGGGCAACGCAAACGGGTCAGAACGCACAGCCAGTGCTGTCAGCGCAGCCGTAGGCAACATACATCACCTGCAGCCACAATTAAGCGACCTTAGGAAACTTAGTTACCCGGCTACGTCAACTCTCTCCGGTTCCACTCCAGCGATTTCACGTTCTCTTGAACTCTCTCTTCAAAGTTCTTTGCAACTTTCCTTCACAGTACTTGTTTGCTATCGAATTCGCGTCTATATTTAGCCTTAGATGAAGTTTATCACCCACTTTAGGCTGCACTTTCAAGCAACCCGACTCTAAGGTATAATCGTACAATTTGCTCCACTGTCCGCACAGGTCTCGCACCCTCTCAGGAATGTGGCCCCTATCAAAGGGACTTTGGACATGCAGCACAAATTGAAAATCACACCTATACGCTACATTTCTTAACGGTGTAACACCGAAAGATTCAGCGCTGGGCTTCTCCCCGTTCACTCGCCGTTACTAAGGGAATCCTTGTTAGTTTCTTTTCCTCCGCTAAGTGATATGCTTAAGTTCAGCGGGTAATCACGCCTGAGTTCAGGTTGCAATACAAATGATAATTGAACATTATTGTTATACATGTCCCTGTTTAAATCAATCTCAAATTCACTGAGTACATTCAAACAGTAACAACACGTTCACATCATACAGGAACATTAATGTCATTACAACATTAACATCATGTTGCATGTATTATTCTTGAACTGAAATGGGAATCATCACAATATTTGACAATGACCATTCGACAAACAGTGTTAGAGTTAGCCACACTGTAGAAATTCATTAACAACCCTGAACCAGACGTGCCGAAGGGAAAACCCAACGGCGCTATGCGTTCAAAATTTCACCACTCTAAGCGTCTGCAATTCGTGGTAAATAACGCAGCTAGCTGCGTTTTTCATCGATACGCGAATCGACCGATCCATCGCTGAAGCTAGTCTTCATTTGTGGCACATAAATATGCACACGTTTCTGCAAACTTTAAATATTGAAAGTTGTGCTTCATAATGGCGTCTAGGCGAGATCATTAAGGTTTCCTGTGAACCAGGTACCGTACATACAACAAGGAAATGTTGCGTACTCAACCACCACTATAAAACGATGAGGCGGTATTATTGCAATACTCATTAAGTCTCAAGCTCAACCATCATAGATGGGAACTTCGCATGAACAATCACAGGCGCCACTCACGAACGACTCATGTCATACATAGACACCCCATATACAGAGCTCTAACGGGGGTGATACTCCCAACCTTTACGACAAAGTCGTAAAATTCTAGCTGTTGGTTTCTCGTGATCAAAGGAACCATGTGTTGGTTTCGACGATGATCCATCTGCAGGTTCACCTACAGATACCTTGTTACGACTTTTACCCGGTTCAAGCCATTGCGATTGAACTGTTTCCCGCCATACCGCGACCCGAAGGCCTCGGCATACAGCAGTCCGCAGTCCTCTCGAGACAGCTCAGTCCCGGACAGCGACGGGCGGTGTGTACAAATGGCAGGGACGTAATCAGCGTGAGCTGATGACTCACACTTACTAGGAATTCCTCGTTCAAGGGAAATAATTACAATTCCCTATCCCGGTCACGGAAGAGTTTCAACGGTTTACCAATGCCTTTCGGCAATGGATAGGCCAGCTGATTCTTCCATTGTAGCGCGCGTGCAGCCCCGGACATCTAAGGGCATCACAGACCTGTTATCGCTCAATCTCGTGCGGCTAAACACCGCTTATCCCTCTAAGAAGTAGACTGGACTTAAAAATCCAGCCACTATTTAGCAGGCTAGAGTCTCGCTCGTTATCGGAATAAACCAGACAAATCGCTCCACCAACTAAGAACGGCCATGCACCACCAACCACCAAATCGAGAAAGAGCTTTCAATCTGTCAATCCTTACGGTGTCCGGGCCGGGTGAGTTTTCCCGTGTTGAGTCAAATTAAGCCGCAGGCTCCACTCCTGGTGGTGCCATTCCGTCAATTTCTTTAAGTTTCAGCTTTGCAACCATACTACCCCAGGAACCGAAAGACTTTCGTTTCCGGGAAGCTCCTCGACAAGGCAACAATACCCCATCGGATCGCTAGATGGCATAGTTTACGGTCAGAACTAGGGCGGTATCTAATCGCCTTCGAACCTCTGACTTTCGTTCTTGATTAATGAAGACATTCTTGGCAAATGCTTTCGCTTTAGGGCGTCCCCCTGCGGTCCACGAATTTCACCTCTCGCGCAGGGATACGAATGCCCCCGAATTGTCCCTCTTAACCATTATTTCAGTTCCTGAACCAATAAATAGAACCGAAGTCCTCTTTTATTATTCCATGATCGACCATTCAAGCAAACGCTTGTTCTGAGCACTCTAATTTATTCAAAGTAAACTCGCTAGCCACTAAAGAAGCCGAAACCTCAATAGAAAACCAGCAAATAGTTACAACAGCGATTAACGCCAAAGGCGAACCACTGCATGTAACTCAGATCCAACTACGAGCTTTTTAACCGCAGCAATGACGATTTACACTAGTGGAGCTGGAATTACCGCGGCTGCTGGCACCAGACTTGCCCTCCACTTGATCCTCGAAAAAAGGTTTATGATCAACTCATTGAAATGACCGTTCCATAGGAATGGTCTTTTTATTTTTAGTCACTATCTCATCTCTTCAAGATTGGATAAGTTTCGCGCCTGCTGCCTTCCTTGGATGTGGTAGCCGTTTCTAAGGCTCCCTCTCCGGAGTCGAACCCTTATTCTCCGTTACCCGTAATAACCATGGTAGACTAATAGACTACCATCAGGTTGATAGGGCAGACACTTTTTCGGAATATCGGCGGACAAGCCGCCGATATGCTGCGTTATTCAGAGTCAGCAAACAGCACCCGAAGGTGATTGATTTGCTCTAATAATTGCACCCTTTCGAAAGTCAGGGTTTATTTACATGTATTAGCTCCAGAATTACCGCAGTTATCCAATAGGACGTTCCGAATAAATGACATCTGCTCTAATGAGCCGTTCGCAGTTTCTCTTTTAGATGAACTCCACATGCATGGCTTAATCTTTAAACTGAGCATATAGCGCTGACAGAATCAATCAGGTACTTAAACGACGTGGGTGGTCCCGATAACGATTGTTTTCGCGGTAGGTGGCCGAGAAATTTAGCAATCGTCGTGGGTGGTCTATTCGCCACGTTTACATTTTCGCAAAACTCCAACAGTAAAATTACTGGTGAAAACAGATCAACACATAACGACACCCATTGTGAAATTGTGAAATGTTGGGAACACAGAAAAATTTTCGCCGAAAACGAAAAAGTTTCATCCCACCCTCACGAAAACACCGGCGACCATAAATAAGAGCGCTCCGTGAGTGAGTGGAATAACCTACATGGTGATCATGCAACGATTCTTATGAAATCACTACTTCGCGGTAATATTCAGGAATTCTGCAAAATGATTGCGGAATCGCTGTGAAATTTTGATAGTTGTCAAGTTCACAATGTAATTACGAAATCCTAAGAAATTTAAGCATATATGTAAATGTTCATATGCTTTCGTACTTTTATGAAGTCTATCACAAATTCTTAATAAATTTTAGAGTTTATAAAAAAAAGCTGATATAAATTGGCAGACAATGGATATTTATGAAGTCATAACATTTCTTTCCGCTACAAATCAGAGGCATCCAAGCATTTGTGTGCGTACTTGGCCTTTATAGTTAATTAACGGTCTGAATTTGGGTTATTCAATACTTTCATTATGATTTATTCACAATAATAATAGATTTTGGAGCCATGTTTGCAAAATTGCTAAGAAATTGGGAAATTTCCATATGTATGCATGGTAATGTGCAGTGCTATTTCCACAATGTCTTTCTAGCTGATTGCAAGCACAAATTTATTCTTTCCAGATGATTTTCCGTACCATATCCAATCGACATATATCGGATGTTGATTTTAGATGTCATGCGTTCACTTACTGTTGCATAATCATTCCCCTATTTTTTCATAACTGTATACAGCACATTTGAGTGATTCTCCAGAAAGCAACAAAATTATTGAAACTTTTTGCTCGAAATCATGTTTCTGACATAAACACTTCTTTCCCATATCTATTTCTTTCCCTTTAATTTTACAATCGATGTAAAATTGTAAAAAATGCAATGCAAACAGTATTAAGATCGTTGATGTAAACATCAGAAAGATATGGGAAAGTAATTGTTCATCCTAGAATCATAGCTACTGGCAAGAAATTCCAATAAATTTGATGCTTTCTTGAGGATCACTCGAATATACTGCATACAGTTATGAGACCAATGTCAGTGAGTGAACTCACGACATCTGTTTGTGTCAGTGAGTTCACTCACTGTTGCATCATCACTGCTCTATTTCGTAACTCTATACAACACATTAGAGTAATACTTCGAAAAACAGCGAATTCACTGAAACCTCTTGTCAGTAATCGTGTCCTTTTCGCATACTCTTTTGAAGCTCACGACAGCGATTTGATTACTGTGTAATGAATTTTTTGAACATCTTATATCAATTGTTCCTTGTTGGGTCGGTGTATATTGACGTTTTTGTGATTATTGTGTTCGTATGCGAGTTCCTAAGTCTATACCAGTGATTTTGCGAAAGTTTATCGATTTTCTAAGATAGTTTCTGTGATATCACAGCTATGCCTTTCAATCCAAATTATGATTTCGCATCTTTCGAAAAACAGCGAATTCACTGAAACCTCTTGTCAGTAATCGTGTCCTTTTCGCATACTCTTTTGAAGCTCACGACAGCGATTTGATTACTGTGTAATGAATTTTTTGAACATCTTATATCAATTGTTCCTTGTTGGGTCGGTGTATATTGACGTTTTTGTGATTATTGTGTTCGTATGCGAGTTCCTAAGTCTATACCAGTGATTTTGCGAAAGTTTATCGATTTTCTAAGATAGTTTCTGTGATATCACAGCTATGCCTTTCAATCCAAACTATGATTTCGCATCTGATGGTCTCTTAATAAGAACAACATTTGCGAAACCGTAGACAATTGTTCATGTATATGCACACATACATAAAGTATGTACGT
>OZ022260.1:25592893-25632893 GCA_963978905.1 Trichostrongylus colubriformis
CTTCTTCCGTGCCTTCCCTACACAGTCCCGATCAGACAACTCCTGGGAGCATATATAGAAGCTTCATAATTTTGTACCACCCCACTATGGCTCCTTTGGTACCACCTGGCAATAATACAGTGTGTAAAGACAAAATGCATCAACGGCTGCGTCCAACTGACCTCTGAAGAAGCGCCCATCACATAAAAAAAGGCTCAACTTCAGAAAAGGAGCATGCGGATCTTATTCCGTGTTATCCGTCCAAAATATCATTCCGTGCCTTCTTACATCTCTGGCTGACCTCAAGAATGACAGAATGACAAAGACAAAATGCATCAACGGATGTGTCTGACTGACCTCTGAAGAAGCGCCCATCACATAAGAAATGGGTCAACTTCAGAAAGGCAGCAATACGGATCTTATTCCGTGTCTTCCGCTCAGAGTATTCATTCCGTGCCTTTTTTTCCCTCGGAAAACCAGGCTCTAGACGCCATAACTGCAGTTTCGCCATTTTGCACTGCCCCGCAACATATTGATTCTTTTTGTACTCCTGGGAATATTATAGGGTGTTAGGTGAAAATGATCGATAGTAATTTCCGACTGACCTTTGGAGAAGCGCCATAACATGCAAAATTGGCTCGACTCCAGGAACGATCAAATCGGTCCTTCTTCCGTGCCTTGCCCACACAGTCCTTATCAGACAACTCCTGAGAGCATATATAGAAGCTTCATAATTTTGTACCACCCCACGACATATGGCTCCTTGGTACCACCTGGCAACAATACAGTGTGTAAAGACAAAATGCATCAACGGCTGCGTCCAACTGACCTCTGAAGAAGCGCCCATCATATAAGAAAAGGCTCAACTTCAGAAAAGGAGCGATTCGGATCTTATTCCGTGTCATCCGTCCAGAATATCATTCCGTGCCTTCACTCGGAAAAGCCGACCCCAGACGCCACAGCCGCCGTTTCACCTCTTTGCACCGCCCCCACAATATATTGATTCCTCTTGTACTCCTGGGAATATTATAGGGTGTGAGATGAGAATGATCGATAGCAATTTACGACTGACCTTTGGAGAAGCGCCATAACATGCAAAATTGGCTCGACTCCAGGAACCGATCAAATCGGTCCTTCTTCCGTGCCTTGCCCACACAGTCCGCTCTGTATATCATTCCGTGCCTTCACTCGGAAAAGCAGACCTTAGACGCCGTAACCGCAGTTTCGCCATTTTGCACCGCCCACAAAAATTAATTCCTTTTGTACTCCTGGGAATATTATAGGGTGTGAGGTGAAAATGATCGATAGTAATTTTCGACTGACCTTTGGAGAAGCGCCATAACATGCAAAATTGGCTCGACTCCAGGAACGATCAAATCGGTCCTTCTTCCGTGCCTTCCCTACACAGTCCCGATCAGACAACTCCTGGGAGCATATATAGAAGCTTCATAATTTTGTACCACCCCACTATGGCTCCTTTGGTACCACCTGGCAATAATACAGTGTGTAAAGACAAAATGCATCAACGGCTGCGTCCAACTGACCTCTGAAGAAGCGCCCATCATATAAGAAAAGGCTCAACTTCAGAAAAGGAGCGATTCGGATCTTATTCCGTGTCATCCGTCCAGAATATCATTCCGTGCCTTCACTCGGAAAAGCCGACCCAAGACGCCACAGCCGCCGTTTCACCTCTTTGCACCGCCCCACAATATATTGATTCCTCTTGTACTCCTGGGAATATTATAGGGTGTGAGATGAGAATGATCGATAGCAATTTACGACTGACCTTTGGAGAAGCGCCATAACATGCAAAATTGGCTCGACTCCAGGAACCGATCAAATCGGTCCTTCTTACGTGCCTTGCCCACACAGTCCGCTCTGTATATCATTCCGTGCCTTCACTCGGAAAAGTTTCTGTTGAGAAAGGAAACGGATTACGCGACATTGGCCTTTTGAGGATCCTTAACGAATCTTATCAACCGTTATCGAGCAGGATCACTCTCGACCAATGTCTCCGTCCCAGCCTGTACAACACCTGTGAGTATGAACGCTCCAGGATCAATGCGAAAAGCGAAACGGATTCGACGACTCTAGCCTTTTTACGCTTCTTATCGAATCTTATCAAGCGTTATCAATGCGGGTCACCCACCATTAATGTCTCCGTCCCAGCCCGCACAACACCTGTGAGTGTGAACACTCCAGCATCAATGCGAAAAGCAAAACGGATTCGAAGACTCTAGCCTTTTCACTCCTTATCGAATGTTATCAGCCGTTATCAATGCGGGTCCCAATGTCCTCCCCCTCCGTTAATGTCTCCGTCCCAGCCCGCATAACACCGTGAGTATGAGCGCTCCGGGATCAATGCTCCTACAACTAAACTTACCTGCATGCCATTCCGGTGTGCCGACACCTACTGCGACGTCAGCACACCGCAGAATGACGGCGAGGGTACGAAATAGGTGTTTATATAAGTAGTAGGTGCTATCACAATGATATCATAGCCTTGCAGTGATACTCCAACACCCATCGGTTTCTCCCTAGCTAAAGCGGTTGCTTTGCTCTATCATTCCCTTATCACAATCATTCATTTGCGGACGGACAGACATACTTACATACCCACATACTTACATACAAACATACAAACATACTTACATACCGACCGACATACCGACAAACAGACGCACAAAGTTACTGGTTTATATAATAGAAGGATATGCACTGATCAGTCAACTTGAATGAAAGAACATGAAAAATATGCGGCCTCTTTTGTATCTCTTGAGTTAAATTCATTCGCACAGATGTGCAAGTTGTTCCCACCAATTCCAACACTTCAAACTTTCTAACTACTCCCTTCAAGAGGTCACACAGTGAAGGATTTCCAAAGGTTGCATATCTTTGATGATAGGCATATCACCGCATAATTACCAGGTTCAGACGGAAGCAAGGTGGTCGTTCACAGTACACAATTACACATGGCAACCTCAACGCGTCCATCACCGCGTTCAGGGACTGACGCGAAGGCGTTCTTTTACAACATGTGGATGAATATAGTCACGACAGGTGATGGCGACGGCATGTAGGGTGCAATAGGCAGAGGCGCCGTCCCGTCCGTGGTTGGGATCTTGATCGTGCCCAGCGCCTTACTTCGAAGGCACCGGCATAGGTAAGGAGAAAGCTGGAACTGTGAGTGACTAGATAAAAATTTGACCAATAGTACTTTTCCTTAATAATTTTGTATGTTTTATTTATTCCTGAATGAGATCCTAAAAGAGGATTTTCATGAAATATTGCAACGATGTTGGATTGCACAGTTTTATCTGGAATAATTAGTTTGTCTTTCCCGTAAATTGTATAATATAGGCAATCATTGTGAACTGAGAACTTATCTAAAACATCTTCGAACTCTTGAGGCGGTTTTCCCACTTCGTTATTCAAAAATCTTATAATTGAACCATATTTAGATCGCCTCTGGCTTTATTGAATTTCTGCCAGAGAAGGAGAAGGGTTCCACGTGAACAGTAGTTGAATGTGGGTCAGTCGATCCTAAGATACTGGCTTATGCCTTGTATCATCGAGAGGGAAAAGTCTCTTTTCTCTCGGATATCAAAAGGGAATAGGGTTAATATTCCCTTATCGCTGCCTTGACTAGGTGGGATTCTGACTTAGAGGCGTTCAGTCATAATCCCCCAGATGTTAGCTTCGGACCATTGACCGATCGGTCAAGTCCATGAACCAAATGTCTGAACCTGCTGTTCCTCTCGTACTAAGCAGGATTACTATCGCAACAATAAGTCAACAGTAGGGTAAAACTAACCTGGCTCACGACGGTCTAAACCCAGCTCACGTTCCCTATTAGTGGGTGAACAATCCAACGCTTGGCGAATTCTGCTTCGCAATGATAGGAAGAGCCGACATCGAAGGATCAAAAAGCAACGTCGCTATGGACGCTTGGCTGCCACAAGCCAGTTATCCCTGTGGTAACTTTTCTGACACCTCTTACCAGAAACTATCTGGATTAAAAGGATCGATAGGCCACGCTTTCGCGGTCTGTACTCGTACTGAAAGTCAAGATCAAGCGAGCTTTTGCCCTTTTGCTCTACGAGAGGTTTCCGTCCTCTCTGAGCTAGCCTTAGGACACCTGCGTTACAGTTTGACAGATGTACCGCCCCAGTCAAACTCCCCGCCTGACACTGTCTTCGGCGAGAGTCGCAAGGCCACCAGGTGGCTTTGCTTAAGACAAAGAAAAAAGAGCCGGAGCTCAATCCTCTTCTCACCGAATAAGTAAAGAATCGATGAAAGTGGTGGTATTTCATTGGCGACCGAGATCTCCCACCTATGCTACACCTCTCATGACTCTTCACAATGTCAAACTAGAGTCAAGCTCAACAGGGTCTTCTTTCCCCGCTATTTTTGCCAAGCCCGTTCCCTTGGCTGTGGTTTCGCTAGATAGTAGTTAGGGACAGTGGGAATCTCGTTAATCCATTCATGCGCGTCAGTTTTTCTTGTATGCCCACCACGACCGCTACCCACCGAGCCGTTTCCTTGGTCACCTTTGGGGACCGGAATTCTCCATGACCGCAATCGGTCACAGATCCGACTCTTTCATACTGCCATACGGCTTCGGACGCGCATAAATAGATTTTAGGACACTGCCCTTTCGGGCTGCAGCACATTTGGTAGACTGGTTAGCCAGCCCCCTTCAATGCTACGTGTCCATTGTTGCCTACAAGTCTGTATTAGACATGTGGCATTTTATGATTCGGTTTGTTCCAAGCACAGCACACCTTTGTAACCTTTCCATAATCGCTTTAGTGCTAACACGCAACTTCAGCGATCGAACGTAATCTCGAAGGCGAGTGCTACACTCACCGCATGTTCCAATTACGATCGGTACGATCTCAACTCTCATCCTGTGCTGTGCTTGAAGCGCTGCCTTCAGATTCGGACCTGGATAGAACTCGTCTGGTCCAGTCTCCTCTGGTAGACAGCTATTCATTCCATACTTACGGATCTTTTTCAGCTCTTGCTGATTGATCCTTGTGTACCATGATACGGATATTTCGATTATCCATATCATTTTCTCTTTCAGGTCTCTGACTACTATGTCAGGCCTGTCATGTCTCAGATTTTCCCTCGTTAGGATCCGATCGTTCCAGTGTATGATCACCTGATCTCCTTTCACAATGTGTGGAACGTGGGTGTTAGAGACACGGGAAGTAAGACCGTATTTCCTTTTGAGGGCATGATAAATCACTCTGGCTACATCATCATGCCGTTCCAACATGATGTTAGTTCGCCAGTGATTACACGCAGAGACTATGTGCTCTGCTGTTTCCTTTGCAGGACAGCGCATTCGGCACAGCTGATTACTGTTTGGCCAAATCGATTGGCCCGATGCGCTTCCTTTTGTCGGAAGAGAGCCCTCTTGTGCAGCCCAAACGTTACGTAAGACTTCCGAGGATACCCATCCAACCTGCGACCAAAGGAATGAATCCTTTTTGCAGATGAAGGGTTCCTCGTCGGCCTCGTTGTTCCTAATCACTCTACTCGCCACCTCTCGTTGCTGCCATTCGTGCATTCGCGTGTGAGACCATCGTTCATGAACGAGGCTCGAAATCGCTCGAGCAGCATTAGTTGCTGTCTCGAATGTACGTTCTTTCACACGAATGCATGCTTGGGCAAGGCGAGTCACTTCGTTTTCCAACCTGTTCTCTGTAAGTACAGAGTTAAAGTCGGACGTGAGCGATCGTTTGTTGCTGCTACGAAGACTTTCACATAGGTGATAGGGGACACGGAGGTCCGGATGAGAGGCTAGGTAGCACCATGTGTACACAATGGTGTGTTCCATTTCCTCTTCAGCGGACTTCAATCCAAGTCCCCCCTCTTCTTTATTCACATATAGTCGCGGTACGCAACTGTGTCCGAATCGCATGTGTGATTCTGCTAACAGCTTGCGTACGCTTTCATCGAACACTCTCGCTTGCTTCCTCATTGTGCCTAATTTACCTTTTCCGTAAATCACGCACGAGATTGCATACTTCAGCTTTGGAATCACCACTCGGTGCCACCATACGGATTTGGACTTGGTCTCGGACCGGGGGAATCCCCAACCCGGAACCTCTACAGGTTCCAGTTCTAGTTCTTCTGCTACTACTAGCAGTAATGATAGCTCACTTCCAAGAGGTGACTCTAACGGGCTGAACGAGCCAAGCGCTCAAAGCCAAGAAATGTACCGTAGTAAGAGCGCCTCGTGGAAAGAGCACGAGATTGATAAGTTGTTCTCCCTGGTCGAAAGACTCAGGACAGCAACTGGTCGCGTACGTTGGGTGGAGGTCGAAAAGGCCTTCTCCGACGCACGCCAGCACGATGACCCAATAAGGTCAGCAGAGTCGCTGCGAGCGGCATACGCACGTATTCTCCGGCAGAGGAGGACTGTGCATGAAAGGGGGCCAACCCAGGAAGGGGGAACTTCTAGTTCCTGCCAGACTGGAGAGCTCCCTGGAAAGGCTGGGCCGGAGACCAGCCGTGAACCATCAGAGGTTGTTGATGGGGGCCGAAGCCCCCCGATCAATCACACGATAACGAATAACGTGATAGAACAACAACCTTCTCCGGCCGTCACAAGGGCAACCTCTAGGGACTCGGGTAGAGAAATCACCCGCAATCCAGAGTTGCATCGTAGAAGAGGAGCCCTTTGGACGGAAACTGAACATGTGAAATTAGAAAGTCTGGTCCTAAGATTCAGACAAGCGGATGGTCGAGTACCATGGGACGAACTGGGTTCTGCCTGGGAGAGTTCCAGAGGTGCAGACGAACCGCGTAGAACCGCAGCTTCCCTAAGGACTGCGTATGCGAAACTCGCCAAGCGACCTCGGCGAGTAGCGCAAGGAGTGCCTGCAGATGCGGTGGAGCAGATAACATCCAGTCACGAAAGCCGCTCGTTCAATAATGAGCGCGAAATGACTGTCGATGCTCAGCCTGATGACGGGGACGATGTCCCCAATCAAGCATCTGCCAGGCACGAACCCGGTACCCCTTGCCAAAGCCTCGCAGGCATTACGGAACAAGTAACGCCAAGGTTGAGCGACACCTCGCTATCGAGTAGCGTTGCCTCAACTCCCGATGTTCCGTCGAACCAGGGGCCACGTAACGTGGCCTCACGGCGATTGCCTCCGAGGCGCTGCACACGTGCAGCCACTGAGATCTATGAAGAGCTAGAAGATGCAAATGAGCAAGGAACGCAAGACCCCAGCAATCACTCGCCACCGAGTGATTGCACTGGAGTCCCCGAAGCTCATGAGAGTGAGGCGCAAGAAAATGAGGTGCCTCGCAGAGCATCCTCACGAAGGCTTCGTGGCTCACATCCTGAGGTGCCTGAGCATGCTCAGAACCTTAGAGTGCAACGAAGCAAAGGGGTACTTTGGAGTGCTAGCGAACTAGCCAAACTCGCGGACTTGGTGGAACAACACCGAGAAACGAGTGGTCGCATAAGGTGGGCAGACCTAGGCAGAGCCTGGGAAAGTTCACGAAACAGTCAAGATCCAGAGCGATCTCTGGCAGCCCTAAAGAACGCGTACGCTAAACTCGCTCGGCCAACTGAGCGAAACAGATCCCGTAGGCCTCCGGCTGATGACACTAGGGTGGCGCCAGTCTTGGAGGAAACGCTCGCTGACAGCCTGACTACTCAGGACATCCAGCAAACAGGTGACGCGCCAGTAAGTCCAGTTGAGTCAAGTACATCTGGCCCTACAGAAAACTCGGATTCGAGCCATGCTGACAGGGCCCTCGAAGCTCAGCTACGAGAGCGATTTAACCATTACTACAGAGTGGCAATCGACTCGCGCGACAGGCATCCCATCAGGAGGCCCAAAGGTGAAATACCGGAGGGCATTCTGCGACTCGGCAATCAGATTCTTTCTGAGAAACTGGGGAGCAGAAACTCCACAAACAAGCGGACACTGACAGCCTTAAACGCTGCAGTTTACGCTGTTGGGAGAGCCATCACCACCTTAATGCTGGATGATGAACACGAGAAAGCGGGTAAAGCCTACCAGAAGCTGAGGGAAGCGAAAACGCTGAGAGATTCTCTGTTGAGAACCATATCGGTGCTGACGCATGAGCTCAGCAGAAGGAAGGCAGGCAATGGAGGTGCGCCTACGAAGCAGTACCTTGAACTTGCCCGGGTACACAGAGTTACAAGGACCGTAGAGGTTCAGCGACTCCTGATAAGATTTAAGGATGAGCTGAACATTGTAAACTCTGATATAAAAACAAAACAAGACGCCCTAAGGCGGCTGCGAGAGCGGCAACGGGGATACCCAGCTGTCGCCAGAGAACCACGAGGAAGGGAATCAGACGTACCTGTTGCGGAAGTGCGAGAGCACTGGAAATCCATAATAGGAGAATCGCAACCATTCCATCCTTCTGACGACCTGAAAACGTGGGCTCGCAGTGAACAGCGTACATCGTTCAGGGGTGATCTGGGCCTGTCCGAGGACAGCTGGGCAAACATATTTGCCAAAGTGAAGCCTTGGAAAGCAACAGGTCCAGATGGCATACAAGGTTTCTGGTGGAAAAAACTACCGGAAGCCAAAAGGCGGCTAAAAGCGTGGTGCGAAAACGCCTTGCGTGCGCCGCATAAAATCATCCCAAGATGGTTATGTAGAGGTAAGGTTGTCTTGATACCAAAAGGTAGCTCCAATGGCCAAGGCCCTGGAGACTTTCGTCCGATAGCATGCCTAAATACGTGCTACAAGATCTTGACGGCCATGGTTGCCCAGCAGATACTCCAGTGCATTGGAGACGCGCTCCCTAGGGAGCAATTGCCTTACGCAAAGGAGTCTGGGGGTGTACTCATGCGCACATTTTGGATCAGACAATCTGCAAAGACGCCCTACGGCGTAAAAACGCTCTACATACCCTCTGGGTAGACATGACCAAAGCTTTTGATTCGGTCTCCCATGGAGCAATTAAATGGATACTTGCTCGAATCGGAGTAGCCTCTCCTACGAGACGACTACTTTCGGTAATAATGTCTAAGCAAAGTGTCCGCTACTGTGGATTCCAGAATGGAAAGCTGGTCAAGAGTGAACCACTGGAGGTTCGAAGGGGAGTGATGCAAGGCGATACGCTGAGCCCACTCCTCTTCTGCATAGCAATAACGCCCATATCGAAGTGGCTACGTGACAACGTATGCCCGTACCGAACATCTACTGGGCTGTTAACGCTGGCAGACGGGCCTTTGGAAATTAATCATCTTTTCTATATGGATGATTTGAAGGTTTACTCGCCCAGATGGGATGATATTGTGAAAGCCAAAGAAGGCATACAAAAGGTGGCTGGGGAGTTGGGGCTCCGCATGAACCCCAATAAATGTGCAGTGCACTCATTGCACATGCCCGCACCTGGAAACATGACAGCAGGAATGGATGAAATACCCATTCTTGGTTCAAGTTCGCTCTACAAGTATTTGGGAGCGGAGCAAAACACTCTCATCAGCATGGATCACTTGTGGACACGAGTAAGTGAAAGTGCATTGTCCGCAGCACGAAGGATAATGCTCAGCAACCTTGCGGTTCGCCAAAAGGTTAACGGGTATAACCAAGTGGTGATTCCAAAGCTGAAGTATGCAATCTCGTGCGTGATTTACGGAACAGGTAAATTAGGCACAATGAGGAAGCAAGCGAGAGTGTTTGATGAAAGCGTACGCAAGCTGTTAGCAGAATCACACATGCGATTCGGACACAGTTGCGTACCGCGACTATATGTGAATAAAGAAGAGGGGGGACTTGGATTGAAGTCCGCTGAAGAGGAAATGGAACACACCATTGTGTACACATGGTGCTACCTAGCCTCTCATCCGGACCTCCGTGTCCCCTATCACCTATGTGAAAGCCTTCGTAGCAGCAACAAACGATCGCTCACGTCCGACTTCAACTCTGTACTCACAGAGAACAGGTTGGAAAACGAAGTGACTCGCCTTGCCCAAGCATGCATCCGTGTGAAAGAACGTACATTCGAGACAGCAACTAATGCTGCTCGAGCGATTTCGAGCCTCGTTCATGAACGATGGTCTCACACACGAATGCACGAATGGCAGCAACGAGAGGTGGCGAGTAGAGTGATTAGGAACAACGAGGCCGACGAGGAACCCTTCATCTGCAAAAAGGATTCATTCCTTTGGTCGCAGGTTGGATGGGTATCCTCGGAAGTCTTACGGAACGTTTGGGCTGCACAAGAAGGCTCTCTTCCGACAAAAGGAAGCGCATCGGGCCAATCGATTTGGCCAAACAGTAATCAGCTGTGTCGAATGCGCTGTCCTGCAAAGGAAACAGCAGAGCACATAGTCTCTGCGTGTAATCACTGGCGAACTAACATCATGTTGGAACGGCATGATGATGTAGCCAGAGTGATTTATCATGCCCTCAAAAGGAAATACGGTCTTACTTCCCGTGTCTCTAACACCCACGTTCCACACATTGTGGAAGGAGATCAGGTGATCATACACTGGAACGATCGGATCCTAACGAGGGAAAATCTGAGACATGACAGGCCTGACATAGTAGTCAGAGACCTGAAAGAGAAAATGATATGGATAATCGAAATATCCGTATCATGGTACACAAGGATCAATCAGCAAGAGCTGAAAAAGATCCGTAAGTATGGAATGAATAGCTGTCTACCAGAAGAGACTGGACCAGACGAGTTCTATCCAGGACCGAATCTGAAGGCAGCGCTTCAAGCACAGCACAGGATGAGAGTTGAGATCGTACCGATCGTAATTGGAACATGTGGTGAGTGTAGCACTCGCCTTCGAGATTACGTTCGATCGCTGAAGTTGCGTGACAGCACTAAAGCGATTATGGAAAGGTTACAAAGATGTGCTGTGCTTGGAACAAACCGAATCATAAAATGCCACATGTCTAATACAGACTTGTAGGCAACAATGGACACGTAGCATTGAAGGGGGCTGGCTAACCAGTCTACCAAATGTGCTGCAGCCCGAAAGGGCAGTGTCCTAAAATCTATTTATGCGCGTCCGAAGCCGTATGGCAGTATGAAAGAGTCGGATCTGTGACCGATTGCGGTCATGGAGAATTCCGGTCCCCAAAGGTGACCAAGGAAACGGCTCGGTGGGTAGCGGTCGTGGTGGGCATACAAGAAAAACTGACGCGCATGAATGGATTAACGAGATTCCCACTGTCCCTAACTACTATCTAGCGAAACCACAGCCAAGGGAACGGGCTTGGCAAAAATAGCGGGGAAAGAAGACCCTGTTGAGCTTGACTCTAGTTTGACATTGTGAAGAGTCATGAGAGGTGTAGCATAGGTGGGAGATCTCGGTCGCCAATGAAATACCACCACTTTCATCGATTCTTTACTTATTCGGTGAGAAGAGGATTGAGCTCCGGCTCTTTTTTCTTTGTCTTAAGCAAAGCCACCTGGTGGCCTTGCGACTCTCGCCGAAGACAGTGTCAGGCGGGGAGTTTGACTGGGGCGGTACATCTGTCAAACTGTAACGCAGGTGTCCTAAGGCTAGCTCAGAGAGGACGGAAACCTCTCGTAGAGCAAAAGGGCAAAAGCTCGCTTGATCTTGACTTTCAGTACGAGTACAGACCGCGAAAGCGTGGCCTATCGATCCTTTTAATCCAGATAGTTTCTGGTAAGAGGTGTCAGAAAAGTTACCACAGGGATAACTGGCTTGTGGCAGCCAAGCGTCCATAGCGACGTTGCTTTTTGATCCTTCGATGTCGGCTCTTCCTATCATTGCGAAGCAGAATTCGCCAAGCGTTGGATTGTTCACCCACTAATAGGGAACGTGAGCTGGGTTTAGACCGTCGTGAGCCAGGTTAGTTTTACCCTACTGTTGACTTATTGTTGCGATAGTAATCCTGCTTAGTACGAGAGGAACAGCAGGTTCAGACATTTGGTTCATGGACTTGACCGATCGGTCAATGGTCCGAAGCTAACATCTGGGGGATTATGACTGAACGCCTCTAAGTCAGAATCCCACCTAGTCAAGGCAGCGATAACTTTGTTTCCCGGTGTCGGGAGGCAACTCTATCTCGTGGCAACATGAGAGCTTATGCCCTAGTAAATGACCTTGCCGGTATGGATAATCCCTGCTGGTTGTCAAAGCCAGATCACTCTGGTTCAATGTCGGGGCGCAAAATCACATGTTTACGACATGTATACTGGTCAAGGTGTTGTATCCAGTAGAGCAGTGTTTGTATACTGCGATCTGTTGAGACTATCCTTTGATCGGGTGTTTTGTTTGCCTATTTTATTAACATATTTTAATCACCCCTTTCTATGTAGAAAAGAATTAACTAACTTCAATGATTCAATGAAAAGTAACTTTAACGATTTAATAATATTTTCAAAAGCTAATATTATGTGTATAGACGTACATACTTTATGTATGTGTGCATATAAATGAACAATTGTCTACGGTTTCGCAAATGTTGTTCTTATTAAGAG
This sequence comes from Trichostrongylus colubriformis, assembly GCA_963978905.1. Taxonomy (NCBI): domain Eukaryota; kingdom Metazoa; phylum Nematoda; class Chromadorea; order Rhabditida; family Trichostrongylidae; genus Trichostrongylus; species Trichostrongylus colubriformis. The sequence goes on from OZ022260.1 coordinate 25,605,353, forward strand.
ACCATCAGATGCGAAATCATAGTTTGGATTGAAAGGCATAGCTGTGATATCACAGAAACTATCTTAGAAAATCGATAAACTTTCGCAAAATCACTGGTATAGACTTAGGAACTCGCATACGAACACAATAATCACAAAAACGTCAATATACACCGACCCAACAAGGAACAATTGATATAAGATTTTCAAAAAATTCATTACACAGTAATCAAATCGCTGTCGTGAGCTTCAAAAGAGTATGCGAAAAGGACACGATTACTGACAAGAAGTTTCAGTGAATACGCTGTTTTTCGAAGTATTACTCTAATGTGTTGTATAGAGTTACGAAATAGAGCAGTGATGATGCAACAGTGAGTGAACTCACGACATCTGTTCCATAACTGTATGCAGCATATTCGAGTGATTCTCAAGAAAGCAACAAATTTATTGGAATTTCTTACCAGTAGTTATGATTCTAGGATGAACAATACTTTTAAGATCGTTGATGTAAACATCAGAAAGATATGGGAAAGTACTGTTCATCCTAGAATCATAACTACTGGTAAGAAATTCTAATAAATTTGTTGGTTTCTTGAGAATCACTCGAATATACTGCATACAGTTATGAAACAGATGTCGTGAGTTCACTCACTGACATTGGTCTCATAACTGTATGCAGTATATTCGAGTGATCCTCAAGAAAGCATCAAATTTATTGGAATTTCTTGCCAGTAGCTATGATTCTAGGATGAACAATTACTTTCCCATATCTTTCTGATGTTTACATCAACGATCTTAATACTGTTTGCATTGCATTTTTTACAATTTTACATCGATTGTAAAATTAAAGGGAAAGAAATAGATATGGGAAAGAAGTGTTTATGTCAGAAACATGATTTCGAGCAAAAAGTTTCAATAATTTTGTTGCTTTCTGGAGAATCACTCAAATGTGCTGTATACAGTTATGAAAAAATAAGGCAATGATTATGCAACAGTAACTGAACGCATGACATCTAAAATCAACATCCGATATATGTCGATTGGATATGGTACGGAAAATCATCTGGAAAGAATAAATTTGTGCTTGCAATCAGCTAGAAAGACATTGTGGAAATAGCACTGCACATTACCATGCATACATATGGAAATTTCCCAATTTCTTAGCAATTTTGCAAACATGGCTCCAAAATCTATTATTATTGTGAATAAATCATAACGAAAGTATTGAATAACCCAAATTCAGACCGTTAATTAACTATAAAGGCCAAGTACGCACACAAATGCTTGGATGCCTCTGATTTGTAGCGGAAAGAAATGGTATGACTTCATAAATATCCATTGTCTGCCAATTTATATCAGCTTTTTTTTATAAACTCTAAAATTTATTAAGAATTTGTGATAGACTTCATAAAAGTACGAAAGCATATGAACATTTACATATATGCTTAAATTTCTTAGGATTTCGTAATTACATTGTGAACTTGACAACTATCAAAATTTCACAGCGATTCCGCAATCATTTTGCAGAATTCCTGAATATTACCGCGAAGTAGTGATTTCATAAGAATCGTTGCATGATCACCATGTAGGTTATTCCACTCACTCACGGAGCCCTCTTATTTATGGTCGCCGGTGTTTTCGTGAGGGTGGGATGAAACTTTTTCGTTTTCGGCGAAAATTTTTCTGTGTTCCCAACATTTCACAATTTCACAATGGGTGTCGTTATGTGTTGATCTGTTTTCACCAGTAATTTTACTGTTGGAGTTTTGCGAAAATGTAAACGTGGCGAATAGACCACCCACGACGATTGCTAAATTTCTCGGCCACCTACCGCGAAAACAATCGTTATCGGGACCACCCACGTCGTTTAAGTACCTGATTGATTCTGTCAGCGCTATATGCTCAGTTTAAAGATTAAGCCATGCATGTGGAGTTCATCTAAAAGAGAAACTGCGAACGGCTCATTAGAGCAGATGTCATTTATTCGGAACGTCCTATTGGATAACTGCGGTAATTCTGGAGCTAATACATGTAAATAAACCCTGACTTTCGAAAGGGTGCAATTATTAGAGCAAATCAATCACCTTCGGGTGCTGTTTGCTGACTCTGAATAACGCAGCATATCGGCGGCTTGTCCGCCGATATTCCGAAAAAGTGTCTGCCCTATCAACCTGATGGTAGTCTATTAGTCTACCATGGTTATTACGGGTAACGGAGAATAAGGGTTCGACTCCGGAGAGGGAGCCTTAGAAACGGCTACCACATCCAAGGAAGGCAGCAGGCGCGAATCTTACTGAGTATTTAAACAAGAAAGCCGGGACTTACGTCCCGCCTAAGCGGAAACTTAAAGAAATTGACGGAGTATCAAGCGAGGGTCTTGTAGAGCGATATGAGGCTCAACCTAGACTAAACCTCTAGGGAGGCCTGGACACCGTAAACAGTTCTACAAAACCCTTAGTAAGCTTGCCTTACCATGGTAAGCTGAATACGCCTCTGATACTTGTACACACCGCCCGTCGCTTTCCTAGACTACTACAATGTGGGAAGACCCACCTTTGTGGGTCAAATCCTACTAGTAGGATAGGATTGATGAACAAGCTCCTTGTGCCCGGGTGGGCACGGTCGCGCAGAGACGTGACCCCTCCACCCACCTACCAACACCGAGTGAGTAAGTGCGTATAAGATCGCGTTGAGGTCTTTGCGCGCGGTACCTGGTTCACAGGAACTCTTAATGAACACGCATTGTCGCTCGGAGTGATGTTTAAAGTGCAGAAACTCTCTGCTCCAGCAATGGGGCAGCGATCCTCAACTACTTGTAACGACTCCCCTAAGGGATGTGAATGTGAGACTATAAAGTCAAATGTGAATGAATCCCACATGGGATGTGAATATGAGACCATATAGATATGGATGAATCCCCTATGGGATGTGAACGTGAATTATGAGGAGAAATGTGAAAGACTCCCCTATGGGATGTAAGTGTGAGATTATGAAGATAGCGAACCCGTATGAAGGCAAGAACACCTAGTCCTGCTATCAGGGCTCTCGAGCCTTAACACGGAAACTCGCTATCTAGGAGCAGTGAAACGGCTGGCACTGCCCTTCCACGAGGGGGTGGTGTGTACGCCACCATAAAGCAACTTCGGGTTGTGTAGGTGACAGGTTGCCGTAAGTCCCCACAAAGCATCTTTGCATGCGACGGGGCAGCTATGGGGACCGTTTTCATCTGCTGGTTCGATGTTAACACGTCACAATCACGGCACTGAAGTGCCAGGCGAAGTACAAGACAGCACAGTTAACGAAGTACCCGTATCCAAGGGTATACTCCATGGCTCCATTAGAGGGTCCTCTGGTGGTCTGTGTCCCGTATGGGTTAGAATGGATTGTGCGTAAACCTGGCAGCTGCTGTTTACAACCCCGGGGGTGCAGCCATCTGCACCATAGGGGGAGGTTACAAGTTATGGTCGTATGAGCTGTAAACGCGCCAGCTCAGATCCATGTCGAGACATGGCGGCCAATACAGATAACCTTGGAACTCCGCCAAGGACGGTCCCAAGCCCGTCTGCAAAAGGAGGAGGGTTGGGAGAGGGGCCTACACCCCCTCTTCTGTAAAAACTCATTACCGTGAAAGGAAAAAGCCCCAGCCTCAGTACCCTGCACCCCGTCACTGCTCTTGAGTACGGTGGCGCTCATGTGGCACACGGGGAGAGGCGGTCTAATCTCAGGCGCTCAGGCCACCATACGGATTTGGACTTGGACTCGGACCGGGGGAATCCCCAACCCGGAACCTCTACAGGTTCCGGTTCTAGTTCTTCTGCTACCACTAGCAGTAATGATAGCTCACTTCCAAGAGGTGACTCTAATCGGCTGAACGAGCCAAGCGCTCAAAGCCAAGAAATGTATCGTAGTAAGAGCGCCTCATGGAAAGAGCACGAGATTGATAAGTTGCTCTCCCTGGTCGAAAGACTCAGGACGGCAACAGGTCGCGTGCGTTGGGTGGAGGTCGAAAAGGCCTTCTCCGACGCACGCCAGCATGATGACCCAATAAGGTCAGCAGAGTCGCTGCGAGCGGCATACGCACGTATTCTCCGGCAAAGGAGGACTGTGCATGAAAGGGGGCCAACCCAGGAAGGAGGAACTTCTAGTTCCTGCCAGACTGAAGAGCTCTCTGGAAAGGCTGGGCCGGAGACCAGCCGTGAAACATCAGAGGTTGTTGATGGGGGCCGAAGCCCTCCGACTAATCACACGATAACGAACAGCGTGATAGAACAGCAACCTTCTCCGGCCGTCACAAGGGCAACCCCTAGGGATTCGGGTAGAGAAATCTCCCGCAATCCAGAGTTGCATCGTAGAAGAGGAGCCCTTTGGACGGAAACTGAACATGCGAAATTAGAAAGTCTGGTCCTAAGATTCAGACAAGCGGATGGTCGAATACCGTGGGACGAACTGGGTTCTGCCTGGGAAAGTTCCAGAGGTGCAGACGAACCGCGTAGAACCGCAGCTTCCCTAAGGACTGCGTATGCGAAACTCGCCAAGCGACCTCGGCGAGAAGCGCAAGGAGTGCCTGCAGATGCGGTGGAGCAGATAACATCCAGTCACGAAAGCCGCTCGTTCAATAATGAGCGCGAAATGACTGTCGATGCTCAGCCTGATGACGGGGACGATGTTCCCAATCAAGCATCTGCTAAGCACGAACCCAGTACCCCTTGCCAAAGCCTCACAGGCATTACGGAACAAGTAACGCCAAGGTTGAGCGACACCTCGCTATCGAGTAACGTTGCCTCAACTCCCGATGTTCCGTCGAACCAGGGGCCACGTAACGTGGCCTCACGGCGATTGCCTCCGAGGCGCTGCACACGTGCAGCCACTGAGATCTATGAAGAGCTAGAAGATGCAAATGAGCAAGGAACGCAAGACCCCAGCAATCACTCGCCACCGAGTGATTGCACTGGAGTCCCCGAAGCTCATGAGAGTGAGGCGCAAGAAAATGAGGTGCCTCGCAGAGCATCTTCGCGAAGGCTTCGTGGCTCACATCCTGAGGTGCCTGAGCATGCTCAGAACCTTAGAGTGCAACGAAGCAAAGGGGTACTTTGGAGTGCTAGCGAACTAGCCAAACTCGCGGACTTGGTGGAACAACACCGAGAAACGAGTGGTCGCATAAGGTGGGCAGACCTAGGCAGAGCCTGGGAAAGTTCACGAAACAGTCAAGATCCAGAGCGATCTCTGGCAGCCCTAAAGAACGCGTACGCTAAACTCGCTCGGCCAACTGAGCGAAACAGATCCCGTAGGCCTCCGGCTGATGACACTAGGGTGGCGCCAGTCTTGGAGGAAACGCTCGCTGACAGCCTGACTACTCAGGACATCCAGCAAACAGGTGACGCGCCAGTAAGTCCAGTTGAGTCAAGTACATCTGGCCCTACAGAAAACTCGGATTCGAGCCATGCTGACAGGGCCCTCGAAGCTCAGCTACGAGAGCGATTTAACCATTACTACAGAGTGGCAATCGACTCGCGCGACAGGCATCCCATCAGGAGGCCCAAAGGTGAAATACCGGAGGGCATTCTGCGACTCGGCAATCAGATTCTTTCTGAGAAACTGGGGAGCAGAAACTCCACAAACAAGCGGACACTGACAGCCTTAAACGCTGCAGTTTACGCTGTTGGGAGAGCCATCACCACCTTAATGCTGGATGATGAACACGAGAAAGCGGGTAAAGCCTACCAGAAGCTGAGGGAAGCGAAAACGCTGAGAGATTCTCTGTTGAGAACCATATCGGTGCTGACGCATGAGCTCAGCAGAAGGAAGGCAGGCAATGGAGGTGCGCCTACGAAGCAGTACCTTGAACTTGCCCGGGTACACAGAGTTACAAGGACCGTAGAGGTTCAGCGACTCCTGATAAGATTTAAGGATGAGCTGAACATTGTAAACTCTGATATAAAAACAAAACAAGACGCCCTAAGGCGGCTGCGAGAGCGGCAACGGGGATACCCAGCTGTCGCCAGAGAACCACGAGGAAGGGAATCAGACGTACCTGTTGCGGAAGTGCGAGAGCACTGGAAATCCATAATAGGAGAATCGCAACCATTCCATCCTTCTGACGACCTGAAAACGTGGGCTCGCAGTGAACAGCGTACATCGTTCAGGGGTGATCTGGGCCTGTCCGAGGACAGCTGGGCAAACATATTTGCCAAAGTGAAGCCTTGGAAAGCAACAGGTCCAGATGGCATACAAGGTTTCTGGTGGAAAAAACTACCGGAAGCCAAAAGGCGGCTAAAAGCGTGGTGCGAAAACGCCTTGCGTGCGCCGCATAAAATCATCCCAAGATGGTTATGTAGAGGTAAGGTTGTCTTGATACCAAAAGGTAGCTCCAATGGCCAAGGCCCTGGAGACTTTCGTCCGATAGCATGCCTAAATACGTGCTACAAGATCTTGACGGCCATGGTTGCCCAGCAGATACTCCAGTGCATTGGAGACGCGCTCCCTAGGGAGCAAGTTGCCTTACGCAAAGGAGTCTGGGGGTGTACTCATGCGCACATTTTGGATCAGACAATCTGCAAAGACGCCCTACGGCGTAAAAACGCTCTACATACCCTCTGGGTAGACATGACCAAAGCTTTTGATTCGGTCTCCCATGGAGCAATTAAATGGATACTTGCTCGAATCGGAGTAGCCTCTCCTACGAGACGACTACTTTCGGTAATAATGTCTAAGCAAAGTGTCCGCTACTGTGGATTCCAGAATGGAAAGCTGGTCAAGAGTGAACCACTGGAGGTTCGAAGGGGAGTGATGCAAGGCGATACGCTGAGCCCACTCCTCTTCTGCATAGCAATAACGCCCATATCGAAGTGGCTACGTGACAACGTATGCCCGTACCGAACATCTACTGGGCTGTTAACGCTGGCAGACGGGCCTTTGGAAATTAATCATCTTTTCTATATGGATGATTTGAAGGTTTACTCGCCCAGATGGGATGACATTGTGAAAGCCAAAGAAGGCATACAAAAGGTGGCTGGGGAGTTGGGGCTCCGCATGAACCCCAATAAATGTGCAGTGCACTCATTGCACATGCCCGCACCTGGAAACATGACAGCAGGAATGGATGAAATACCCATTCTTGGTTCAAGTTCGCTCTACAAGTATTTGGGAGCGGAGCAAAACACTCTCATCAGCATGGATCACTTGTGGACACGAGTAAGTGAAAGTGCATTGTCCGCAGCACGAAGGATAATGCTCAGCAACCTTGCGGTTCGCCAAAAGGTTAACGGGTATAACCAAGTGGTGATTCCAAAGCTGAAGTATGCAATCTCGTGCGTGATTTACGGAACAGGTAAATTAGGCACAATGAGGAAGCAAGCGAGAGTGTTTGATGAAAGCGTACGCAAGCTGTTAGCAGAATCACACATGCGATTCGGACACAGTTGCGTACCGCGACTATATGTGAATAAAGAAGAGGGGGGACTTGGATTGAAGTCCGCTGAAGAGGAAATGGAACACACCATTGTGTACACATGGTGCTACCTAGCCTCTCATCCGGACCTCCGTGTCCCCTATCACCTATGTGAAAGCCTTCGTAGCAGCAACAAACGATCGCTCACGTCCGACTTCAACTCTGTACTCACAGAGAACAGGTTGGAAAACGAAGTGACTCGCCTTGCCCAAGCATGCATCCGTGTGAAAGAACGTACATTCGAGACAGCAACTAATGCTGCTCGAGCGATTTCGAGCCTCGTTCATGAACGATGGTCTCACACACGAATGCACGAATGGCAGCAACGAGAGGTGGCGAGTAGAGTGATTAGGAACAACGAGGCCGACGAGAAACCCTTCATCTGCAAAAAGGATTCATTCCTTTGGTCGCAGGTTGGATGGGTATCCTCGGAAGTCTTACGGAACGTTTGGGCTGCACAAGAAGGCTCTCTTCCGACAAAAGGAAGCGCATCGGGCCAATCGATTTGGCCAAACAGTAATCAGCTGTGTCGAATGCGCTGTCCTGCAAAGGAAACAGCAGAGCACATAGTCTCTGCGTGTAATCACTGGCGAACTAACATCATGTTGGAACGGCATGATGATGTAGCCAGAGTGATTTATCATGCCCTCAAAAGGAAATACGGTCTTACTTCCCGTGTCTCTAACACCCACGTTCCACACATTGTGGAAGGAGATCAGGTGATCATACACTGGAACGATCGGATCCTAACGAGGGAAAATCTGAGACATGACAGGCCTGACATAGTAGTCAGAGACCTGAAAGAGAAAATGATATGGATAATCGAAATATCCGTATCATGGTACACAAGGATCAATCAGCAAGAGCTGAAAAAGATCCGTAAGTATGGAATGAATAGCTGTCTACCAGAAGAGACTGGACCAGACGAGTTCTATCCAGGACCGAATCTGAAGGCAGCGCTTCAAGCACAGCACAGGATGAGAGTTGAGATCGTACCGATCGTAATTGGAACATGTGGTGAGTGTAGCACTCGCCTTCGAGATTACGTTCGATCGCTGAAGTTGCGTGACAGCACTAAAGCGATTATGGAAAGGTTACAAAGATGTGCTGTGCTTGGAACAAACCGAATCATAAAATGCCACATGTCTAATACAGACTTGTAGGCAACAATGGACACGTAGCATTGAAGGGGGCTGGCTAACCAGTCTACCAAATGTGCTGCAGCCCGAAAGGGCAGTGTCCTAAAATCTATTTATGCGCGTCCGAAGCCGTATGGCAGTATGAAAGAGTCGGATCTGTGACCGATTGCGGTCATGGAGAATTCCGGTCCCCAAAGGTGACCAAGGAAACGGCTCGGTGGGTAGCGGTCGTGGTGGGCATACAAGAAAAACTGACGCGCATGGGACCCAAGAGAGGTAGCTTCACGTGCTGGTCCCGGACGGTGTTCTTCCTGTGCGTGTGTTTTACACAGAGTTCATCGACTAAAGCCTCTTCCGAGCTCGTGCTAACTAGTGGGTTGCGAAATAAGTTTCCCACATACGAGTGATGACCTTGATTGAGAGTCCGACAATGTCGGTCCCCGAACCCTCCGATTCCCAAGACCCTGGCAACGGGCCCAGCGCCCTACAGGTGAGGAAGAAGAGGAACTTGTGGGTCGCTTGCGACCTACAAAGACTCTCCCGACTTGTTGATTTCTATCGACAAGGAGGTAAAATCCAGTGGACTGCCCTTGCTTCGGCATGGGAACGTTCACGTGGAGAGGGGGTACCCCGCAGTGTGGCCGCCCTTAAAGCGGCATACGCCAAGTACCTCCAGGAGCCGCGAAGCGCGGCGGCGGTTAATCTGCCGTGTGGAGCAGCTCACGAGGATCCTCAGGATTCGCTCCCAGGGAACTCATTGCCGGATGTTGGTCTGCCGTTACAGACGGAGACGTTTACCGATGTACCTGTGCAGGTTGACCTCAAGGAAACGCTAATCCAGAGGTTTAACACCTACTACAGGTATGCCATACATTCCTATGATAGACGCCCTGTTAGAAGACCTGTGGGACAAGTTCCACAGAACCTTTTAAAGGTTGGCAACGACATTCTTGCTAGCAAGATTGTGCAGTTGTCTGTCTCTAACGGACGTCGGTGGATCGGTCGCTTGAATGCTATGGTGTACGCAATTGCTCGTGCGATTGCTGCCACAGCGGACGAGCTTCGCGAGCAGCGATACACCGACGATCCCAAACGCCGTCTTAGGGAATTAGAGGATCTCCGACGAACGCAAATAAGTACCGTTTCGGTGCTTACGAACGAGATCCGAAGGCGTAAGGCTGTGTGGCGGCAGCGAAAGGATGGGGTCTTGCAAGAACGGCAACGACCAAGTCAGAAGTTCCTCCAAGTAGCCACCGTCCACAAGGTCAAAAAGAACGGGGAGTTGGTCCGCGTTTTGAGGAAACTCAAGGATCAGCTCAACGTGACCCAGCTAGAATTGAAAAAGTTGCAGGAGGCGAGGCGACGAAAGCTACTGCGTCGCCGCGGACCCTCTTTCGTGGCTCAGGAGCGCTCCGAACGTCCGACAGAGGTGCCTGTCGCCGGTATTCGTGAATACTGGCGTCCTATTGTCGGGGAATATCAACCATTCGAAGTAAGCCCTCAGCTTGAAGAATGGTCGGAGACGCTAGGACCCTTAGGTCGGTCGACCCCTCTTAAGGCCAGTGACCTGACAGAGGAGGCCTTGAGAAGTATCTTCTCTAAGGTCAAACCATGGAAGGCAACTGGACCTGATGGTATACAGGCGTTTTGGTGGAAACACCTGCCTGCAGCAAGGTTGCAGCTGAAGACCTGGTGCGTAAGCACCCTACGGCGACCGAGAGATTCAATTCCGACCTGGCTTTGCCAAGGGAGGGTTGTTCTCATACCTAAAAAGAGGGGGGATCCTAGTTCGCTAGAGCCCAGCGACTTCCGCCCCATAGCATGTTTAAACACATGCTATAAGATCCTGACTAGCATGATAGGTGCCCAGGTTTCTGCCTGCGTAGGAGACCGGTTTCCCGGTAGTCAAGTTGCCCTACGGAAAGGCACTTGGGGTTGTCTGCATGCTCAGATCCTAGACCAAACCGTCATCAAGGATGCGGAGCGGTCTAAACAGGAGTTGCACATGATGTGGGTGGACATGGCTAAGGCATTCGACTCCTTGCGGCACGGTGCCATTTTATGGACTGTAAAGCAGTGGGGTGTCTCCTCGGATGTTCGGCGCCTATTGTCAACACTCATGAAAACCCAATCTGTAAGGTACTGTGGTTACGTGAATGGACGTCAGGTACGAAGTCGACCTCTTAAGATCAGAAATGGTCTTATGCAGGGAGACTCGCTGAGTCCGCTACTATTCTGTCTAGCCATAGCGCCTATTTCGGCATGGATACAGGCCCATGTTCGGCCGTACCAGACGAAAGCCGGTTCAGGGCCTCGCTCTGATGGCGCCTTGCAGGTCGGACATGTGTTCTACATGGATGATCTCAAGGTTTTTACACCTGACTGGTACGAGCTGACAAAGGCCAAGAATGGGATCCAATTAATCGCCGGACAGCTCGGATTGGCTTTGAATAACAGTAAATGTGCAATACGTTCAATGAACTCTGCCGATGTAGGCTTGGACAGAGTCAAAGAAATGGGTACTATACCCATTCTCGGAGGCTCTCAGGTTTACAAGTACCTAGGTGCCGAAGAAACCACTTTAGTGTGTTTCGAGGACCTGTGGTCGAGGGTCGCAGAACATGCGATGGCTACTGCGAAGAGGTTGTTCTTTAGTAACCTGACGGTTCGCCAGAAGGTGAACGGGTACAATCAAATTGTGGTGCCAAAGCTTAAGTACGCGTTCTCTTGTATCATATTCGGTGCTGGTAGGTTCAGAACTCTGAGTATGCGAGCTCGAAACTTTGATACGGAAGTGCGTAGACTGTTAGAAGAATCTCATTTGAGATATGGACACAGCTGCGTGGCACGGCTATATGTCGAAAAGGATCTCGGCGGGCTAGGACTGAAGTGTGTGGAGGAGGAACTCCATATAAGTGTTTCATACACTTGGAGCTATCTCGCCACAAACACGGATCTCCTAGTTTCATACGAGCTGGCTGAACGCCTACGTGCGAGTTCTAAGAGGTCACTAACCTCAGATTTCAAGGCTGTGATGGCCGCTAATGAAATCGAGGGACGAGTAACTCGCACAATCATGGCTACCATTAAAGTAGATTCCCAGACGTTCTACCATGCTACGGAGGCGGCACGTGCAATTTCGAAGCTGATCCGTGAGAGATGGGCCAAGGTTCATCTCAGTGAATGGAGAAGCAAAGAAGTAGCCGGACGCATACTCCAAGAGCATGGTCGTGATGGTACTCCGACCGGGCTATGCTTGAAGGATTCGTTCCTTTGGTCCGCTAATGGTTGGATATCTTCGGAAGTTCTAAGAAACGTCTGGGCTGCACAGGAAGCTTCACTCTTAACCGGAAGTAGCGCCGCTATGCGAGCGCTCAGACCCATGAGAGGGGGTCTTTGTAGAATGCATTGCGGCCCTTTCCACGAAACCGCAGAGCACATCGTTTCGGCGTGTGCTCATTGGTGGACGAACATCATGGTCGAAAGACACGATGACGTGGCTAGGGTGCTGTATTCTTCGATCAGAAAGAAATACGGACTCACAGTCGTGGTGAACACCCATCGGCCCCACGTTGTGGAGGCCACGGATGTGGTGGTACACTGGAATGACTCTGTGGTCACGAGTGAGGGGTTGGTGCACAATCGTCCCGACCTTCTGGTTTGGGACAAGCGTGCACAGCGGATATGGATCATTGAGATATCGGTCTCATGGTATACCCGCATCCTCTCGCAGGAACAACGGAAACTTGGTAAGTACGGAGTGAATAGCAATTTGCCCGAGGAGACTGGGCCGGATGGTTTTCATCCTGGACCTAATCTCAAGAGTGCCCTTCAGAGGGACCGAAAGTGCCGGGTGGATGTTATTCCAATTGTCATAGGTGCATGCGGCGAAGTAACGCCGAACCTACGGCAGTACGTACGAGCCTTGGAACTCCCGGATGATTCCAGCGAACTGATTGAGAAGATGCAGCGCAATGCAGTACTGGGAAGTAATCGATTGATAAAGTGCCATTTGGCCAATCGATCAGAGTGAAGCGCAGACCATATAGTCATAAGCGAAGGCACAAGGTACGCCATTGGTGAAGTGCTGATCAGTGCGCACCAAGCCTGGTCATGCTGACGTACAGCTTTCGTGAGGGGCTATGCGGAGTCATAAGCGAAGGTATAAGGTGCACTAGTGTTGAGGTGCTAACCAGTATCCTGGTTATGCTGGTGCACGAGCCTTCGTGAGCACTCCATGGGGTCATAGTGATGGTTTAAGATGCACTGGTGTTGAGGTGCTAACCAGTTATACTGGTTATGCAGGTGCATGGGAAAAAGCCTTCGCGAAGAACCCCAAGGGGTCATAAACAATGCATGAGGTACACTGATGGTGAAGTGCTAATCAGCAAGTCTGATTGTGCAGGTGTACGAGCCTTTGTGGATGATCCCAATGAGTCATAAGTGGTAGCAGTAGGTACACTTTTGGTGAAGTGCTTGCCAGTTCTCTGGCACAGTAGGTGTACAGGCTACCATGATGGACTCGTTGAATGATTTGGGAAAGTGGCAATTGACCCTCTACCTAGAAAAAGCCAAAAAAATAGAAAAATACAAAACCCAAAAAAATAGAAAAATACAAAAACCAAAAAAAGGACAAGTCGTTATTATTGAGCCATAAGGCTCTAATTATTAAGTAATGAGCCGTAAGGCTCTAATCACTATTAAGTAATGAGCCGTAAGGTTCGAACTATTATAAATTAAGGAGCCGTAAGGCTCTAATTATTATAAGTAATGAGCCATAAGGCTCACTTGTATTAAGGCCATAAGGCCGTTGTACATAGTGTAAATAGTATTAGTATTAATACTATAATTATCCGCCCTAGTCCTGTTTTTGTATTATAATTAACCGCCCTAGTCCTGGTTTTGTATATAATTGTGTTTTGTTCATATTATAATAAGATTCCACGCATGTTCTATGCTGTGGGATGACTTATGTGTACTGTGTACACAAAAAATTGGTAGAGTGCCGCTAATCCCGACACGGTGTAAGACGTAGTGTCCGTCTCTAATTCCAACTCATAGTGCGAGGTCGAGCTAGCGATCGATAAGAACAGATAGTGCTATGAGGGCTAGTAGGATGCGGGGACACCTGCGAAACTGAACGTGAGGAGTAGCAGAGACAGAGGCACTCAACGCAGTAAGGGCGGATGGTCCATGACCCCAGGTGGTGAGCCTGTGGAGAAGATCAGAAGCCACCGTGAGAAGCCAGGCCTGGTGAAGGCCAAAGGGAGAGGAACAGTGTAGCAATGCCCCTGGAATATCACTTCCATGAGTTTCAGGAGAGACACTTAGTAATCTCCTCGAGAGTTCGATGGCACTCTCGGAGTCGGCTCCACAAGGGGAGTTGACCGTTTCGCATGCGCCTAGCGTTTTGCGACCGGGGCGGTGTTGGCTGCACCGCTCTACAGGGACCCCGCCTGTAAGGGTACCTCCGGAAGCCGTGGAAGATTCGTTCTGAAACGGGGGAAGGGGGCGTCAGGGTACTGGTTCCTAGCGACATGGCGCTAGGACGTTCTCTGGCTGGAGACTTATCCCCTCCAGTTTAGAGACAGTACACGGGTGAGGGTAAGAGGATTTTCCTGACGCGCATGAATGGATTAACGAGATTCCCACTGTCCCTAACTACTATCTAGCGAAACCACAGCCAAGGGAACGGGCTTGGCAAAAATAGCGGGGAAAGAAGACCCTGTTGAGCTTGACTCTAGTTTGACATTGTGAAGAGTCATGAGAGGTGTAGCATAGGTGGGAGATCTCGGTCGCCAATGAAATACCACCACTTTCATCGATTCTTTACTTATTCGGTGAGAAGAGGATTGAGCTCCGGCTCTTTTTTCTTTGTCTTAAGCAAAGCCACCTGGTGGCCTTGCGACTCTCGCCGAAGACAGTGTCAGGCGGGGAGTTTGACTGGGGCGGTACATCTGTCAAACTGTAACGCAGGTGTCCTAAGGCTAGCTCAGAGAGGACGGAAACCTCTCGTAGAGCAAAAGGGCAAAAGCTCGCTTGATCTTGACTTTCAGTACGAGTACAGACCGCGAAAGCGTGGCCTATCGATCCTTTTAATCCAGATAGTTTCTGGTAAGAGGTGTCAGAAAAGTTACCACAGGGATAACTGGCTTGTGGCAGCCAAGCGTCCATAGCGACGTTGCTTTTTGATCCTTCGATGTCGGCTCTTCTTATCATTGCGAAGCAGAATTCGCCAAGCGTTGGATTGTTCACCCACTAATAGGGAACGTGAGCTGGGTTTAGACCGTCGTGAGACAGGTTAGTTTTACCCTACTGTTGACTTATTGTTGCGATAGTAATCCTGCTTAGTACGAGAGGAACAGCAGGTTCAGACATTTGGTTCATGGACTTGACCGATCGGTCAATGGTCCGAAGCTAACATCTGGGGGATTATGACTGAACGCCTCTAAGTCAGAATCCCACCTAGTCAAGGCAGCGATAACTTTGTTTCCCGGTGTCGGGAGGCAACTCTATCTCGTGGCAACATGAGAGCTTATGCCCTAGTAAATGACCTTGCCGGTATGGATAATCCCTGCTGGTTGTCAAAGCCAGATCACTCTGGTTCAATGTCGGGGCGCAAAATCACATGTTTACGACATGTATACTGGTCAAGGTGTTGTATCCAGTAGAGCAGTGTTTGTATACTGCGATCTGTTGAGACTATCCTTTGATCGGGTGTTTTGTTTGCCTATTTTATTAACATATTTTAATCGCCCCTTTCTATGTAGAAAAGAATTAACTAACTTCAATGATTCAATGAAAAGTAACTTTAACGATTTAATAATATTTTCAAAAGCTAATATTAATGTGTATAAACGTACATACTTTATGTATGTGTGCATATACATGAACAATTGTCTACGGTTTTGCAAATGTTGTTCTTATTAAGAGACCATCAGATGCGAAATCATAGTTTGGATTGAAAAAAATTTCCACCAAAAATTTTTATAAATAAGAGAGAGTTCACGACCAAGTGGATCCAGTCTAGGCTAGATCCCTGTCATCAGCATTTCATAGTTGCAAAGCTATGGAATCACGAGTGGCAGGGGCAGGTCTGGGCATATTCACACAGAACGAAAGATGGTGACACACAGGGCCCCGTAGAGACTTGATGTCTCTACGGGGCCTTTTCCACCAAAAAATTTTTTATAAATAAGAGTGAGTTCACAACCATGCGGATTTAGTCTAGGCTAGATCCCTGACATCAGCATTTCATAGTTGCAAAGCTATGGAATCACGAGTGGCAGGGGCAGGTCTGGGCATATTCGCACAGAACGAAAGACGGTGACATATAGGGCCCCGTAGAGACTTGATGTCTCTACGGGGCCCTTCCCACCAAAATTTTATAAATAAAAGAGAGTTCACAACCATGTGTAATTAGTCTAGGCCAGATCCCTGTCATCAGCATTTCATAGTTGCAAAGCTATGGAATCACGAGTGGCAGGGGCAGGTCTGGGCATATTCACACAGAACGAAAGATGGTGACATATAGGGCCCCGTAGAGACTTGATGTCTCTACGGGGCCTTTTCCACCAAAAATTTTTATAAATAAGAGAGAGTTCACGACCATGTGGATCTAGTCTAGGCTAGATCCCTGTCACCAGCATTTCATAGTTGCAAAAGCTATGGAATCACGAGTGGCAGGGGCAGGTCTGGGCACATTCACATAGATTAAAAGAGGGTGAAAGAGGGCCCTATAGAGACTCAATGTCTCTGCGGGGCCTTTTTCAAATCTCTATCAATAACCATTGGGCCTAGTCCCAAAAACACATAATCAGTGAGCCGCAGTGCCGCACAGGTGACAGGTTGCCGTAAGTCCCCATAAAGCATCCTCGCATGCGAAGGGGCAGATTTGGGAACCGTCCGCGTTGGCTGGCTCGGCGCGAACAGGTCATACTCACGGCACTCCGCGGTCAGGCGAAATGCAATACAGCACGGCTGACGAGGTATCCGAGGTACTGGATATACTCCACGGTCTTGACAAGAGATCCTCTGGAGTTCCGTGTCCCGCAAAGGCGCAAGTGGATTGCATGCTAACCTGTCCATGCTCTAATACAAAGTCCCCCGATGATCTTGGGAGGTTATTCTTCTAGGTCAGGGAGGGGCTAATCGCAACCACTCCCACTCATGTTCAAACATGATCCGACCAAAGAAGATAACTAGACGAAAGAAAAACTCCGCCAAGGACGGTCCCAAGCCCGTCTGCAAAAGGAGGAGGGTTGGGGGAGGGGCTTACACCCCCTCTTCTGTAAAAACTCATTACCGTGAAAGGAAAAACCCCCTGCCTCAGTACCCTGCACTCCGTCACTGCTCTTGAGTACGATGGCGCTCATGCGGCACACGGGGAGAGGCGGTCTAATCTCAGGCGCTCAGGCCATCCATCATACGGATTCGGACCCGGTTTTACCAACAGGAGACACCTCCAGGCTGAACGAGCCCCGCGCTCAAAGCCAAGCTGCATGCAGCACGAGAGGTGCCCCCTGGGCTGCTAGTGAATTAAATTACTTGGCTTCCCTGGTCGAAAGACACAGGATGGCCAACGGCCACGTGCACTGGGCAGCCCTGGAAAAAACCTGGGCGAATTCCCAGAGGCACACTGGCCCTGCTAGAACAATGGCAGCATTGAAAGCTGCCTACACAAAATATATCAAAAACAATGAGCAAATAAGGAGCAGGTTCTCCCAAGAAACTGGAGAATCCACCCTCCAGCAAACAGAGGAAGAACCCGCAAACACTGGGCCGGAGACCAGTGAACCCATAGGAGGAAGCGAGGAATCAAGGCCTGAAAGCCTTGATATACACCCCGTGCAGAACACCCTGGGTACACATACCTCAAGGTTACCTCCGAGCTCACTGGCAACGACCTCAATTGAGGAGGCCAGCAGTGCGTCTGCAGCTCTAGGAAAAAGATACTGGAGCACGCGCGAATTGAACAAACTGGCTCAAATGGTCCAGCAATATAAAAACTCCGGCAAGGGAAGGGTAAAATGGGATGACCTAGAGAAAGCCTGGGAAAATTCCCGAAACCCCAATGAACCTCGAAGGAGTAAAGAAGCCCTACGAGGGATTTATGCAAGGCTCACTAGACAGCAGAGGCTGGAGCCCCAAGATACATCAAGAGAGGTGAAGTGTGACCTTGAGTCAAGCACCTCTCGCACAACCAAGTGATCAGGGGGAACAAACCGGCAGCAACACAGCCAGTGAGCCCAATACTGTTGAAGATGGCCAAGTGAACCATCCAACGACACCTATAAGTGTTGCGAGTGCACCCGTCCAAGACCGCGAGGAAACTGCTGAACACGAAACACCTGAGCCCGCTCTGCTCAATAGCACTACGGAGGCTCTCGAAGTTCAGATAAGGACAAGTTCTAATATAAGAACAACCCGACAGATGTCCTCGCTACTGCGCAGGCGCCAACTCACAAGGCAACCACGTGAAGAAAGAGCTGCAGCTGAAGGTGGCGTCGAGGTCTCGCTCACACATCCCACGGATGACAGAGCAGAGACCTCGGAACCTCAGCACGACGAATCATCCGCGAGGATAACTCGTCTTGCAGCTTCGCGGCAAAACCAACATGCGCCTCGTGAACGCGATGAGCCCACGGCTACGGCGAGACGTCAGCGCAGTAAAGGTGTTCTCTGGAGCAACACAGAACTCGTAAAGCTCGCAAATATGGTTGAATCACACAGAGAACCTAGCGGGCGCATAAAATGGGCAAACCTAGGATCAGCCTGGGAAAGCTCACGGAACGCAGATGAGCCAGCAAGAACCCTAGCTGCCTTAAAGACCGCTTATGGAAAACTTGCTAGGCCAACAGAGCGTGTACCACGAAGTATGCCCTCCCCCGAAGACACTGTAAATGTGGAAAGGGAGGAGGAAATACCCGCTATAACAGAGGCTAGCCAGACAACCGAGAGCAGCCAAATCACGGAAGAAAGGCCTGATGACGAAGTTGAGCCCGCAACAGCTAGTCCAGAAGATGACCCACCGGGGCACAATCTGGATGCAACAACATCTGCCCAACTCAGAGAACGATTCGATCGTTACTATCAGATGGCCGTAAACTCACGTGACAGGCAGCCCATAAGAAGACCCAACGGAGAAATACCGGAGGGCTTTTTACGGCTAGGAAACGAGATTCTGCTCGAGAAACTTTCCAGCAGAAATCCTAGAAACAAGCGTACACTTACAGCACTGAATGCTGCAGTGTATGCTATAGGCAGAGCTATCTCAACCATGGTGTTAGAGAGAGAAGCCGAAAAAGCGGGTAAAGCATACCAGAGACTAAGAGAGAAGAAAGTGTTGAAGACTTCCCTGGTGAGAATTGTCTCAACACTAACACATGAACTAGAAAGAAGGAAGGCGAATAGCAGGCGGGCTCCCAGCGAGAACTACCTGGAAATCGCCAGACTACAAAAAGTCTCAACAAGCAGAGGTTCAACGACTCCTCGTCAGATATAAAGACGAGCTGAGCATTGCAAACTCTGACATAGAGACACTTAAAAACACCCTTAAGCGCCAAAGGGAGCGACAACGGGGATACCCTGCAGTAGCGAGGGAACCACGTGAAAGTCAAATTGATGTTCCGGTTGCGGAGGTGCGTGAGCACTGGAGAACTATCATAGGAGAGCCGCAGACTTTCCGTCCATCAGATGACCTGAACGCGTGGGCCCGAGCAGTGCAAAGGGAGAGAAGTAGAGCCGCTGTAGACCTGTCCGAGGAAACTTGGGCAAACATATTTGCCAAAATAAAGCCTTGGAAAGCAACAGGTCCAGACGGTATTCAAGGATTCTGGTGGAAAAAACTGCCAGAAGCCAAGAAAAGGCTTAAAAAATGGTGCTTGGAAGCACTGAGAAAGCCGCATAAAATCATCCCAAGGTGGCTATGCAGAGGACGAATCGTACTGATCCCCAAAGGAAACTCTGAGGCTAGAGGCCCTGGAGATTTCCGACCAATAGCATGTTTGAACACATGCTATAAAGTCTTAACTGCCATGATTGCAAAACAGATACTCCAATGCGCAGACGACATTCTTCCAAAAGAGCAAGTCGCTTTGCGTAAAGGTATCTGGGGATGCACTCATGCACACATATTGGATCAGACGGTTTGCAAAGACGCCGTAAGGCGCAAGAACGCACTCCACACCCTATGGGTGGATATGACCAAAGCATTTGATTCTGTATCCCATGGCGCAATCAAATGGATCTTGGCCAGAGCCGGAGTTGCCTCACCTACGAGGAGACTCCTCTCGGTCATCATGTCCAAGCAAAGCGTCAGGTATTGCGGATATCAGAACAATAAAATGGTCAAGAGTGAGCCCCTAGAGGTCAAGAAGGGAGTGATGCAGGGAGATACCCTAAGCCCGCTCCTCTTCTGCATTGCCATAGCCCCTATATCGGCGTGGCTACGTGAGAACGTATGCCCGTATCGAACGTCTATAGGTGCATTGACACTAGCAGACGGACCTCTAGAAATAAATCATCTATTTTACATGGATGATCTCAAAGTATACTCACCGAAATGGGATGATATAGTTAAAGCCAAAGAAGGCATACAAAAGGTGGCTGGAGAAATAGGGCTTCGAATGAATCCTAGCAAATGTGCAGTGAATTCACTAAATGCCCCCCAGCCATCAAATGACGGGATAGAGGACATCCCTATCCTAGGATCTAGTTCGCTCTACAAGTACTTGGGAGCAGAACAAAATGCTCTTGTAAGCATGGATCACTTGTGGTCAAGAACAAGGGAAAAAGCCTTGGCCACAGCACGCAGAATTATGTTTAGTGATCTAGCGGTTCGCCAAAAGATCAATGGATATAATCAGGTAGTGATACCAAAGCTTAAATATGCTATCTCATGCATTATCTACGGAACTGGGAGATTCTGCACAATGAGAAAGCAGGCAAGGGCATTCGATGAGTCGATACGCAAATTGTTGGCCGAATCCAAAATGAGATTCGGGCACAGTTGCATAGCAAGACTCTATGTAAACAAAGAAGAAGGGGGCCTCGGGCTAAAGTCGGCAGAGGAAGAAATGGAACATACCATTGTTTATACGTGGTGTTATCTTGCCTCAAGACCAGAGCTACACGTCCCCTTCCACATATGCGAAAGCCTTTGAAGCAGCAGTAAGCGATCACTCACGTCCGACTTTAGAGCCGTGATGGCTGAAAATAGGTTGGAAGATGAAGTCTCTCGCATATCTCAGGCTTCCATTCAAGTCCAGGACAGAACATTCGACACGGCTACATCAGCAGCTCGTGCGATATCGACCCTTGTCCATGACCGATGGTCTAAGACGAGGATGCTTGAGTGGAAGCAGAGAGAGGTTGCGAGTAGAGTGACCAGCATTAATGAAACTGATGAACAACCATTCGTATGTCAAAAGGACTCGTACCTGTGGTCCCAAATAGGATGGGTGTCATCGGAAGTGCTGCGAAACGTATGGGCTGCACAAGAAGGCTCGCTGTCGACTAAAGGCAGTGCATCGGGTCAATCGATATGGCCGAACAGCAACCAGCTGTGCCGAATGCGATGCCCTGCAAAAGAGACAGCTGAGCACATAGTCTCCGCATGTAACCACTGGCGCACCAACATCATGGTGGAAAGACATGATGAGGTAGCCAGGGTAATCTACTACTCGTTGAAAAAGAAATACGGGCTCAGTTCCAGAACTACAAACACCCACGTTCCACACATTGTGGAGGGAGATCAGGTGGCAATACACTGGAACGACCGTATTCTGACGAGAGAGAACCTGCGGCATGACAGACCTGACATAACAGTCAGGGACATGAAAGAAAAAATAATATGGATCATAGAGATAGCAGTCTCGTGGTTCACACGGATCTCTCAACAAGAAACGAAGAAGATCCGAAAATATGGAATGAATAGCTGCCTACCAGAAGATACCGGAGTAGAAGATTACTACCCCGGACCTAACCTAAAGGCAGCGCTCCAAGCACAGCACAGGATGAGAGTTGAGGTGGTACCTATCGTAATTGGAGCGTGCGGTGAGTGCACACCAAACTTACGACAGTACATTAGAACCCTCAAACTCCCAGACAGCACGAAAGTAGTTATGGAAAAGCTGCAAAGGTGCGCTGTACTTGGCACAAATAGAATAATTAAATGCCATATGTCCAATTGTGACATATAGGTATTATTAAATGATCAGGTTATGCGCACAAGATCAAGGCACCACCTTGAACTTGTAGCGCAATTCATTCATGCGCGGTTACAGGCCGTAACTTAAAATTAAAAAAGGGTCGGATCTACGTCTAAATGCGGGCGTAGAGTATCCACATGTTACCCTCCTAAAGAGGGTGACAGAGAACGGCCTAGTGGGAAGTGGATGTGGCGGGCAAACAACAAAACCTGACGCGCATGAATGGATTAACGAGATTCCCACTGTCCCTAACTACTATCTAGCGAAACCACAGCCAAGGGAACGGGCTTGGCAAAAATAGCGGGGAAAGAAGACCCTGTTGAGCTTGACTCTAGTTTGACATTGTGAAGAGTCATGAGAGGTGTAGCATAGGTGGGAGATCTCGGTCGCCAATGAAATACCACCACTTTCATCGATTCTTTACTTATTCGGTGAGAAGAGGATTGAGCTCCGGCTCTTTTTTCTTTGTCTTAAGCAAAGCCACCTGGTGGCCTTGCGACTCTCGCCGAAGACAGTGTCAGGCGGGGAGTTTGACTGGGGCGGTACATCTGTCAAACTGTAACGCAGGTGTCCTAAGGCTAGCTCAGAGAGGACGGAAACCTCTCGTAGAGCAAAAGGGCAAAAGCTCGCTTGATCTTGACTTTCAGTACGAGTACAGACCGCGAAAGCGTGGCCTATCGATCCTTTTAATCCAGATAGTTTCTGGTAAGAGGTGTCAGAAAAGTTACCACAGGGATAACTGGCTTGTGGCAGCCAAGCGTCCATAGCGACGTTGCTTTTTGATCCTTCGATGTCGGCTCTTCCTATCATTGCGAAGCAGAATTCGCCAAGCGTTGGATTGTTCACCCACTAATAGGGAACGTGAGCTGGGTTTAGACCGTCGTGAGACAGGTTAGTTTTACCCTACTGTTGACTTATTGTTGCGATAGTAATCCTGCTTAGTACGAGAGGAACAGCAGGTTCAGACATTTGGTTCATGGACTTGACCGATCGGTCAATGGTCCGAAGCTAACATCTGGGGGATTATGACTGAACGCCTCTAAGTCAGAATCCCACCTAGTCAAGGCAGCGATAACTTTGTTTCCCGGTGTCGGGAGGCAACTCTATCTCGTGGCAACATGAGAGCTTATGCCCTAGTAAATGACCTTGCCGGTATGGATAATCCCTGCTGGTTGTCAAAGCCAGATCACTCTGGTTCAATGTCGGGGCGCAAAATCACATGTTTACGACATGTATACTGGTCAAGGTGTTGTATCCAGTAGAGCAGTGTTTGTATACTGCGATCTGTTGAGACTATCCTTTGATCGGGTGTTTTGTTTGCCTATTTTATTAACATATTTTAATCGCCCCTTTCTATGTAGAAAAGAATTAACTAACTTCAATGATTCAATGAAAAGTAACTTTAACGATTTAATAATATTTTCAAAAGCTAATATTAATGTGTATAGACGTACATACTTTATGTATGTGTGCATATACATGAACAATTGTCTACGGTTTCGCAAATGTTGTTCTTATTAAGAGACCATCAGATGCGAAATCATAGTTTGGATTGAAAGGCATAGCTGTGATATCACAGAAACTATCTTAGAAAATCGATAAACTTTCGCAAAATCACTGGTATAGACTTAGGAACTCGCATACGAACACAATAATCACAAAAACGTCAATATACACCGACCCAACAAGGAACAATTGATATAAGATTTTCAAAAAATTCATTACACAGTAATCAAATCGCTGTCGTGAGCTTCAAAAGAGTATGCGAAAAGGACACGATTACTGACAAGAGGTTTCAGTGAATTCGCTGTTTTTCGAAGTATTACTCTAATGTGTTGTATAGAGTTACGAAATAGAGCAGTGATGATGCAACAGTGAGTGAACTCACGACATCTGTTCCATAACTGTATGCAGCATATTCGAGTGATTCTCAAGAAAGCAACAAATTTATTGGAATTTCTTACCAGTAGTTATGATTCTAGGATGAACGATACTTTTAAGATCGTTGATGTAAACATCAGAAAGATATGGGAAAGTACTGTTCATCCTAGAATCATAACTACTGGTAAGAAATTCTAATAAATTTGTTGGTTTCTTGAGAATCACTCGAATATACTGCATACAGTTATGAAACAGATGTCGTGAGTTCACTCACTGACACTGGTGAGTTCACTCACTGACACAAACAGATGTCGTGAGTTCACTCACTGACATTGGTCTCATAACTGTATGCAGTATATTCGAGTGATCCTCAAGAAAGCATCAAATTTATTGGAATTTCTTGCCAGTAGCTATGATTCTAGGATGAACAATTACTTTCCCATATCTTTCTGATGTTTACATCAACGATCTTAATACTGTTTGCATTGCATTTTTTACAATTTTACATCGATTGTAAAATTAAAGGGAAAGAAATAGATATGGGAAAGAAGTGTTTATGTCAGAAACATGATTTCGAGCAAAAAGTTTCAATAATTTTGTTGCTTTCTGGAGAATCACTCAAATGTGCTGTATACAGTTATGAAAAAATAGGGGAATGATTATGCAACAGTAAGTGAACGCATGACATCTAAAATCAACATCCGATATATGTCGATTGGATATGGTACGGAAAATCATCTGGAAAGAATAAATTTGTGCTTGCAATCAGCTAGAAAGACATTGTGGAAATAGCACTGCACATTACCATGCATACATATGGAAATTTCCCAATTTCTTAGCAATTTTGCAAACATGGCTCCAAAATCTATTATTATTGTGAATAAATCATAATGAAAGTATTGAATAACCCAAATTCAGACCGTTAATTAACTATAAAGGCCAAGTACGCACACAAATGCTTGGATGCCTCTGATTTGTAGCGGAAAGAAATGTTATGACTTCATAAATATCCATTGTCTGCCAATTTATATCAGCTTTTTTTTATAAACTCTAAAATTTATTAAGAATTTGTGATAGACTTCATAAAAGTACGAAAGCATATGAACATTTACATATATGCTTAAATTTCTTAGGATTTCGTAATTACATTGTGAACTTGACAACTATCAAAATTTCACAGCGATTCCGCAATCATTTTGCAGAATTCCTGAATATTACCGCGAAGTAGTGATTTCATAAGAATCGTTGCATGATCACCATGTAGGTTATTCCACTCACTCACGGAGCGCTCTTATTTATGGTCGCCGGTGTTTTCGTGAGGGTGGGATGAAACTTTTTCGTTTTCGGCGAAAATTTTTCTGTGTTCCCAACATTTCACAATTTCACAATGGGTGTCGTTATGTGTTGATCTGTTTTCACCAGTAATTTTACTGTTGGAGTTTTGCGAAAATGTAAACGTGGCGAATAGACCACCCACGACGATTGCTAAATTTCTCGGCCACCTACCGCGAAAACAATCGTTATCGGGACCACCCACGTCGTTTAAGTACCTGATTGATTCTGTCAGCGCTATATGCTCAGTTTAAAGATTAAGCCATGCATGTGGAGTTCATCTAAAAGAGCAGAGCAGATGTCATTTATTCGGAACGTCCTATTGGATAACTGCGGTAATTCTGGAGCTAATACATGTAAATAAACCCTGACTTTCGAAAGGGTGCAATTATTAGAGCAAATCAATCACCTTCGGGTGCTGTTTGCTGACTCTGAATAACGCAGGCCGCCATCTCTTCAAGATTGGATAAGTTTCGCGCCTGCTGCCGGAATATCGGAATAGGGCAGACACTTTTTCGGAATATCGGCGGCTTGTCCGCCGATATTCCGAAAAAGTGTCTGCCCTATCAACCTGATGGTAGTCTATTAGTCTACCATGGTTATTACGGGTAACGGAGAATAAGGGTTCGACTCCGGAGAGGGAGCCTTAGAAACGGCTACCACATCCAAGGAAGGCAGCAGGCGCGAAACTTATCCAATCTTGAAGAGATGAGATAGTGACTAAAAATAAAAAGACCATTCCTATGGAACGGTCATTTCAATGAGTTGATCATAAACCTTTTTTCGAGGATCAAGTGGAGGGCAAGTCTGGTGCCAGCAGCCGCGGTAATTCCAGCTCCACTAGTGTAAATCGTCATTGCTGCGGTTAAAAAGCTCGTAGTTGGATCTGAGTTACATGCAGTGGTTCGCCTTTGGCGTTAATCGCTGTTGTAACTATTTGCTGGTTTTCTATTGAGGTTTCGGCTTCTTTAGTGGCTAGCGAGTTTACTTTGAATAAATTAGAGTGCTCAGAACAAGCGTTTGCTTGAATGGTCGATCATGGAATAATAAAAGAGGACTTCGGTTCTATTTATTGGTTCAGGAACTGAAATAATGGTTAAGAGGGACAATTCGGGGGCATTCGTATCCCTGCGCGAGAGGTGAAATTCGTGGACCGCAGGGGGACGCCCTAAAGCGAAAGCATTTGCCAAGAATGTCTTCATTAATCAAGAACGAAAGTCAGAGGTTCGAAGGCGATTAGATACCGCCCTAGTTCTGACCGTAAACTATGCCATCTAGCGATCCGATGGGGTATTGTTGCCTTGTCGAGGAGCTTCCCGGAAACGAAAGTCTTTCGGTTCCTGGGGTAGTATGGTTGCAAAGCTGAAACTTAAAGAAATTGACGGAATGGCACCACCAGGAGTGGAGCCTGCGGCTTAATTTGACTCAACACGGGAAAACTCACCCGGCCCGGACACCGTAAGGATTGACAGATTGAAAGCTCTTTCTCGATTTGGTGGTTGGTGGTGCATGGCCGTTCTTAGTTGGTGGAGCGATTTGTCTGGTTTATTCCGATAACGAGCGAGACTCTAGCCTGCTAAATAGTGGCTGGATTTTTAAGTCCAGTCTACTTCTTAGAGGGATAAGCGGTGTTTAGCCGCACGAGATTGAGCGATAACAGGTCTGTGATGCCCTTAGATGTCCGGGGCTGCACGCGCGCTACAATGGAAGAATCAGCTGGCCTATCCATTGCCGAAAGGCATTGGTAAACCGTTGAAACTCTTCCGTGACCGGGATAGGGAATTGTAATTATTTCCCTTGAACGAGGAATTCCTAGTAAGTGTGAGTCATCAGCTCACGCTGATTACGTCCCTGCCATTTGTACACACCGCCCGTCGCTGTCCGGGACTGAGCTGTCTCGAGAGGACTGCGGACTGCTGTATGCCGAGGCCTTCGGGTCGCGGTATGGCGGGAAACAGTTCAATCGCAATGGCTTGAACCGGGTAAAAGTCGTAACAAGGTATCTGTAGGTGAACCTGCAGATGGATCATCGTCGAAACCAACACATGGTTCCTTTGATCACGAGAAACCAACAGCTAGAATTTTACGACTTTGTCGTAAAGGTTGGGAGTATCACCCCCGTTAGAGCTCTGTATATGGGGTGTCTATGTATGACATGAGTCGTTCGTGAGTGGCGCCTGTGATTGTTCATGCGAAGTTCCCATCTATGATGGTTGAGCTTGAGACTTAATGAGTATTGCAATAATACCGCCTCATCGTTTTATAGTGGTGGTTGAGTACGCAACATTTCCTTGTTGTATGTACGGTACCTGGTTCACAGGAAACCTTAATGATCTCGCCTAGACGCCATTATGAAGCACAACTTTCAATATTTAAAGTTTGCAGAAACGTGTGCATATTTATGTGCCACAAATGAAGACTAGCTTCAGCGATGGATCGGTCGATTCGCGTATCGATGAAAAACGCAGCTAGCTGCGTTATTTACCACGAATTGCAGACGCTTAGAGTGGTGAAATTTTGAACGCATAGCGCCGTTGGGTTTTCCCTTCGGC
>OZ022260.1:25637893-25647893 GCA_963978905.1 Trichostrongylus colubriformis
GGCGGTCTAATCTCAGGCGCTCAGGCCATCATTTGGATTCGGACCCGGTTTTACCAACGGGAGACACCTCCAGGCTGAACGAGCCCCGCGCTCAAAGCCAAGCTGCATGCAGCACGAGAGGTGCCCCCTGGGCTGCTAGCGAATTAAATTATTTGGCTTCCCTGGTCGAAAGACACAGGATGGCCAACGGCCATGTGCACTGGGCAGCCCTGGAAAAAACCTGGGCGAATTCCCAGAGGCACACTGGCCCTGCTAGAACAATGGCAGCACTGAAGGCTGCCTATACAAAATATATCAAAAACAATGAGCAAATAAGAAGCAGGCTCTCCCAAGAAACTGGAGAATCCATTCTCCAGCAAACAGAGGAAGAACCCGCAAACACTGGGCCGGAGACCAGTGAACCCATAGGAGGAACCGAGGAACCAAGGCCTGAAGGCCTTGATATTCACCCCGTGCAGAACACACTGGGTACACGTACCTCAAGGTCGCCTTCGAGCTCATTGGCAACAACCTCAATTGAGGAGGCCAGCAGTGCGTCCGCAGCTCTAGGAAAAAGATACTGGAGCACGCACGAACTGAACAAACTGGCTGAAATGGTCCAGCAATATAAAAACTCCGGCAAAGGAAGGGTTAAATGGGATGACCTAGAGAAAGCCTGGGAAAACTCCCGAAACCCCAATGAACCCCGGAGGAGTAAAGAAGCCCTACGAGGGATTTATGCAAGGTTCACTAGACAGCAGAGGCTGGAACCCCGTGATGCATCAGGAGAGGTGAGTGTGACCTCGAGTCAAGCACCTCTCGCACAACCGAGCGATCAGGGGGAACAAACCGGCAGCGACACAGCCAGTGAGCCCAATACCGTTGAAGATGGCCAAGTGAACCATCCAACGACACTTATAAGTGTTGCGAGTGCACCCGTCCAAGATCGCGAGGAAACTGCTGAACCCGAAACACCTGAGCCCGCTCTGCTTAATAGCACTACGGAGGCTCTCGAAGTTCAGACAAGGACAAGTCCTAATGTTAGGACAACCCGACAGATGTCCTCGCTACTGCGCAGACGCCAACTCACAAGGCAACCACGAGAAGAAATAGCTGCAGCTGAAGGGGGCGCCGAGGTCCCGCTCACACACCTTAGGGATAACAGAACAGAGACCTCGGAACCTCAGCACGACGAATCATCCGCGAGGATAACCCGTCTTGCAGCAACACGACAAAACCAACATGCGCCTCGTGAATGCGATGAGCCCACGGCTATGTCGAGACGTCAGCGCAGTAAAGGTGTTCTCTGGAGCAACACAGAACTCGTAAAGCTCGCAAATATGGTCGAATCACACAGAGAACCTAGCGGGCGCATAAAATGGGCAAACCTAGGATCAGCCTGGGAAAGCTCACGGAACGCAGATGAGCCAGCAAGAACCCTAGCTGCCTTAAAGACCGCTTATGGAAAACTTGCTAGGCCAACAGAGCGTGTACCACGACGTATGCCTTCCCCCGAAGACACTGTAAATGTGGAAAGGGAGGAAGAGACGCCCGCTATAACAGAGGCTAGCCAGACAACTGAGAGCAGCCAAATCACGGAAGAAAGGCCTGATGACGAAGTTGAGCCCGCAACAGCAAGTCCAGAAGATGACCCACCAAGGCACAACCTGGATGCAACAACATCTGCCCAACTTAGAGAACGATTCGATCGCTACTATCAAATGGCCGTAAACTCACGTGACAGGCAGCCCATAAGAAGACCCAACGGAGAAATACCGGAGGGCTTTTTACGGCTAGGAAACGAGATTCTGCTCGAGAAACTTGCCAGCAGAAATCCTAGAAACAAGCGTACACTTACAGCATTGAATGCTGCAGTGTATGCTATAGGCAGAGCTATCTCAACCATGGTGTTAGAGAGAGAAGCCGAAAAAGCGGGCAAAGCATACCAGAGACTAAGAGAGAAGAAAGTGTTGAAGATTTCCCTGGTGAGAATTGTCTCAACACTAACACATGAACTAGAAAGAAGGAAGGCGAATAACAGGCGGGCTCCCAGCGAGAACTACCTGGAAATCGCCAGACTACAAAAAGTCTCAACAACTGCAGAGGTTCAACGACTCCTCGTCAGATATAAAGACGAGTTGAGCATTGCAAACTCTGACATAGAGACACTTAAAAATACCCTGAAGCGCCAAAGGGAGCGACAACGGGGATACCCTGCAGTAGCTAGGGAACCACGCGAAAGTCAAATTGATGTTCCGGTTGCGGAAGTGCGTGAGCACTGGAAATCTATCATAGGAGAGCCGCAGACTTTCCGTCCATCAGATGACTTGAACGCGTGGGCCCGAGCAGTGCAAAGGGAGAGAAGCAGAACCGCTGTAGACCTGTCCGAGGAAACTTGGGCAAACATATTCGCCAAAATAAAGCCTTGGAAAGCAACAGGCCCAGACGGTATTCAAGGATTCTGGTGGAAAAAACTGCCAGAAGCCAAGAAAAGGCTTAAAAAATGGTGCTTGGAAGCACTGAGAAAGCCGCACAAAATCATCCCAAGGTGGCTATGCAGAGGAAGAATCGTACTGATCCCCAAAGGAAACTCTGAGGCTAGAGGCCCTGGAGATTTCCGACCAATAGCATGTTTGAACACATGCTATAAAGTCTTAACTGCCATGATTGCAAAACAGATACTCCAATGCGCAGACGACATTCTTCCCAAAGAGCAAGTCGCTTTGCGCAAAGGTATCTGGGGATGCACTCATGCACATATATTGGATCAGACGGTTTGTAAAGACGCCGTAAGGCGCAAGAACGCACTCCACACCCTTTGGGTGGATATGACCAAAGCATTTGATTCTGTATCCCATGGCGCAATCAAATGGATCTTGGCCAGAGCCGGAGTTGCCTCACCTACGAGGAGACTGCTCTCGGTCATCATGTCCAAGCAAAGCGTCAGGTATTGCGGATATCAGAACAATAAAATGGTCAAGAGTGAGCCCCTAGAGGTCAAGAAGGGAGTGATGCAGGGAGATACCCTGAGCCCGCTCCTCTTCTGCATTGCCATAGCCCCTATATCGGCGTGGCTACGTGAGAACGTAAGCCCGTATCGAACATCCATAGGTGCATTGACACTAGCAGATGGACCTCTAGAAATAAATCATCTATTTTACATGGATGATCTCAAAGTATACTCACCGAAATGGGATGATATAGTTAAAGCCAAAGAAGGCATACAAAAGGTGGCTGGAGAAATAGGGCTTCGAATGAATCCTAGCAAATGTGCTATGAATTCACTAAATGCCCCCCAGCCATCAAATAACGGGATAGAGGACATCCCTATCCTAGGATCTAGTTCGCTCTACAAGTACTTAGGAGCGGAACAAAATGCTCTTGTAAGCATGGATCACTTGTGGTCAAGAACAAGAGAAAAAGCCTTGGCCACAGCACGTAGAATTATGTTTAGTAATCTTGCGGTTCGCCAAAAGATCAACGGATATAATCAGGTAGTGATACCAAAGCTTAAATATGCTATCTCATGCATTATCTACGGAACTGGGAGATTCTGCACAATGAGAAAGCAGGCAAGGGCATTCGATGAGTCGATACGCAAACTGTTGGCCGAATCCAAAATGAGATTCGGGCACAGTTGCATAGCAAGACTCTATGTTAACAAAGAAGAAGGGGGCCTTGGGCTAAAGTCTGCAGAGGAAGAAATGGAACATACCATTGTATATACATGGTGTTATCTTGCCTCAAGACCGGAGCTACACGTCCCCTTCCACATATGCGAAAGCCTTAGAAGCAGCAGTAAGCGATCACTCACGTCCGACTTTAGAGCCGTGATGGCTGAAAACAGGTTGGAAGATGAAGTCT
This sequence comes from Trichostrongylus colubriformis, assembly GCA_963978905.1. Lineage (NCBI taxonomy): Eukaryota > Metazoa > Nematoda > Chromadorea > Rhabditida > Trichostrongylidae > Trichostrongylus > Trichostrongylus colubriformis. The sequence continues at coordinate 25,641,737 of OZ022260.1, forward strand.
CTCGCATATCTCAAGCTTCCATTCAAGTCCAGGACAGAACATTCGACACGGCTACATCAGCAGCTCGTGCGATATCGACCCTTGTCCATGACCGATGGTCTAAGACGAGGATGCTTGAGTGGAAACAGAGAGAGGTTGCGAGTAGAGTGACCAGCATTAACGAAACTGATGAACAACCATTCGTATGTCAAAAGGACTCGTACCTGTGGTCCCAAATAGGATGGGTGTCATCAGAAGTGCTGCGAAACGTATGGGCTGCACAAGAAGGCTCGCTGTCGACTAAGGGCAGTGCATCCGGTCAATCGATATGGCCGAACAGCAACCAGCTGTGCCGAATGCGATGCCCTGCAAAAGAGACAGCTGAGCACATAGTCTCCGCATGTAACCACTGGCGCACTAACATCATGGTGGAACGACATGATGAAGTAGCCAGGGTAATCTACTACTCGTTGAAAAAGAAATACGGGCTCAGCTCCAGAACTACAAACACCCACGTTCCACACATTGTGGAGGGAGATCAGGTGGCAATACACTGGAACGACCGTATTCTGACGAGAGAGAACCTGCGGCATGACAGACCTGACATAATAGTCAGGGACATGAAAGAAAAAATAATATGGATCATAGAGATAGCAGTCTCGTGGTTCACACGGATCTCTCAACAAGAAACGAAGAAGATCCGAAAATATGGAATGAATAGCTGTCTACCAGAGGATACTGGAGTAGAAGATTACTACCCCGGACCTAACCTAAAGGCAGCGCTCCAAGCACAGCACAGGATGAGAGTTGAGGTGGTACCTATCGTAATTGGAGCGTGCGGTGAGTGCACACCAAACTTACGACAGTACATTAGAACCCTCAAACTCCCAGACAGCACGAAAGTAGTTATGGAAAAGCTGCAAAGGTGCGCTGTACTTGGCACAAATAGAATAATTAAATGCCATATGTCCAATTGTGACATATAGGCATTACTAAATGATCAGGTTATGCGCACAAGATCAAGGCACCACCTTGAACTTGTAGCGCAATTCATTCATGCGCGGTTACAGGCCGTAACTTAACATTAAAAAGGGTCGGATCTACGTCTAAATGCGGGCGTAGAGTATCCACATGTTACCCTCCTAAAGGGGGTGACAGAGAACGGCCCAGTGGGAAGTGGATGTGGTGGGCAAACAACAAAACCTGACGCGCATGAATGGATTAACGAGATTCCCACTGTCCCTAACTACTATCTAGCGAAACCACAGCCAAGGGAACGGGCTTGGCAAAAATAGCGGGGAAAGAAGACCCTGTTGAGCTTGACTCTAGTTTGACATTGTGAAGAGTCATGAGAGGTGTAGCATAGGTGGGAGATCTCGGTCGCCAATGAAATACCACCACTTTCATCGATTCTTTACTTATTCGGTGAGAAGAGGATTGAGCTCCGGCTCTTTTTTCTTTGTCTTAAGCAAAGCCACCTGGTGGCCTTGCGACTCTCGCCGAAGACAGTGTCAGGCGGGGAGTTTGACTGGGGCGGTACATCTGTCAAACTGTAACGCAGGTGTCCTAAGGCTAGCTCAGAGAGGACGGAAACCTCTCGTAGAGCAAAAGGGCAAAAGCTCGCTTGATCTTGACTTTCAGTACGAGTACAGACCGCGAAAGCGTGGCCTATCGATCCTTTTAATCCAGATAGTTTCTGGTAAGAGGTGTCAGAAAAGTTACCACAGGGATAACTGGCTTGTGGCAGCCAAGCGTCCATAGCGACGTTGCTTTTTGATCCTTCGATGTCGGCTCTTCCTATCATTGCGAAGCAGAATTCGCCAAGCGTTGGATTGTTCACCCACTAATAGGGAACGTGAGCTGGGTTTAGACCGTCGTGAGACAGGTTAGTTTTACCCTACTGTTGACTTATTGTTGCGATAGTAATCCTGCTTAGTACGAGAGGAACAGCAGGTTCAGACATTTGGTTCATGGACTTGACCGATCGGTCAATGGTCCGAAGCTAACATCTGGGGGATTATGACTGAACGCCTCTAAGTCAGAATCCCACCTAGTCAAGGCAGCGATAACTTTGTTTCCCGGTGTCGGGAGGCAACTCTATCTCGTGGCAACATGAGAGCTTATGCCCTAGTAAATGACCTTGCCGGTATGGATAATCCCTGCTGGTTGTCAAAGCCAGATCACTCTGGTTCAATGTCGGGGCGCAAAATCACATGTTTACGACATGTATACTGGTCAAGGTGTTGTATCCAGTAGAGCAGTGTTTGTATACTGCGATCTGTTGAGACTATCCTTTGATCGGGTGTTTTGTTTGCCTATTTTATTAACATATTTTAATCGCCCCTTTCTATGTAGAAAAGAATTAACTAACTTCAATGATTCAATGAAAAGTAACTTTAACGATTTAATAATATTTTCAAAAGCTAATATTAATGTGTATAGACGTACATACTTTATGTATGTGTGCATATACATGAACAATTGTCTACGGTTTCGCAAATGTTGTTCTTATTAAGAGACCATCAGATGCGAAATCATAGTTTGGATTGAAAGGCATAGCTGTGATATCACAGAAACTATCTTAGAAAATCGATAAACTTTCGCAAAATCACTGGTATAGACTTAGGAACTCGCATACGAACACAATAATCACAAAAACGTCAATATACACCGACCCAACAAGGAACAATTGATATAAGATGTTCAAAAAATTCATTACACAGTAATCAAATCGCTGTCGTGAGCTTCAAAAGAGTATGCGAAAAGGACACGATTACTGACAAGAGGTTTCAGTGAATTCGCTGTTTTTCGAAGTATTACTCTAATGTGTTGTATAGAGTTACGAAATAGAGCAGTGATGATGCAACAGTGAGTGAACTCACTGACACAAACAGATGTCGTGAGTTCACTCACTGACATTGGTCTCATAACTGTATGCAGTATATTCGAGTGATCCTCAAGAAAGCATCAAATTTATTGGAATTTCTTGCCAGTAGCTATGATTCTAGGATGAACAATTACTTTCCCATATCTTTCTGATGTTTACATCAACGATCTTAATACTGTTTGCATTGCATTTTTTACAATTTTACATCGATTGTAAAATTAAAGGGAAAGAAATAGATATGGGAAAGAAGTGTTTATGTCAGAAACATGATTTCGAGCAAAAAGTTTCAATAATTTTGTTGCTTTCTGGAGAATCACTCAAATGTGCTGTATACAGTTATGAAAAAATAGGGGAATGATTATGCAACAGTAAGTGAACGCATGACATCTAAAATCAACATCCGATATATGTCGATTGGATATGGTACGGAAAATCATCTGGAAAGAATAAATTTGTGCTTGCAATCAGCTAGAAAGACATTGTGGAAATAGCACTGCACATTACCATGCATACATATGGAAATTTCCCAATTTCTTAGCAATTTTGCAAACATGGCTCCAAAATCTATTATTATTGTGAATAAATCATAATGAAAGTATTGAATAACCCAAATTCAGACCGTTAATTAACTATAAAGGCCAAGTACGCACACAAATGCTTGGATGCCTCTGATTTGTAGCGGAAAGAAATGTTATGACTTCATAAATATCCATTGTCTGCCAATTTATATCAGCTTTTTTTTATAAACTCTAAAATTTATTAAGAATTTGTGATAGACTTCATAAAAGTACGAAAGCATATGAACATTTACATATATGCTTAAATTTCTTAGGATTTCGTAATTACATTGTGAACTTGACAACTATCAAAATTTCACAGCGATTCCGCAATCATTTTGCAGAATTCCTGAATATTACCGCGAAGTAGTGATTTCATAAGAATCGTTGCATGATCACCATGTAGGTTATTCCACTCACTCACGGAGCGCTCTTATTTATGGTCGCCGGTGTTTTCGTGAGGGTGGGATGAAACTTTTTCGTTTTCGGCGAAAATTTTTCTGTGTTCCCAACATTTCACAATTTCACAATGGGTGTCGTTATGTGTTGATCTGTTTTCACCAGTAATTTTACTGTTGGAGTTTTGCGAAAATGTAAACGTGGCGAATAGACCACCCACGACGATTGCTAAATTTCTCGGCCACCTACCGCGAAAACAATCGTTATCGGGACCACCCACGTCGTTTAAGTACCTGATTGATTCTGTCAGCGCTATATGCTCAGTTTAAAGATTAAGCCATGCATGTGGAGTTCATCTAAAAGAGAAACTGCGAACGGCTCATTAGAGCAGATGTCATTTATTCGGAACGTCCTATTGGATAACTGCGGTAATTCTGGAGCTAATACATGTAAATAAACCCTGACTTTCGAAAGGGTGCAATTATTAGAGCAAATCAATCACCTTCGGGTGCTGTTTGCTGACTCTGAATAACGCAGCATATCGGCGGCTTGTCCGCCGATATTCCGAAAAAGTGTCTGCCCTATCAACCTGATGGTAGTCTATTAGTCTACCATGGTTATTACGGGTAACGGAGAATAAGGGTTCGACTCCGGAGAGGGAGCCTTAGAAACGGCTACCACATCCAAGGAAGGCAGCAGGCGCGAAACTTATCCAATCTTGAAGAGATGAGATAGTGACTAAAAATAAAAAGACCATTCCTATGGAACGGTCATTTCAATGAGTTGATCATAAACCTTTTTTCGAGGATCAAGTGGAGGGCAAGTCTGGTGCCAGCAGCCGCGGTAATTCCAGCTCCACTAGTGTAAATCGTCATTGCTGCGGTTAAAAAGCTCGTAGTTGGATCTGAGTTACATGCAGTGGTTCGCCTTTGGCGTTAATCGCTGTTGTAACTATTTGCTGGTTTTCTATTGAGGTTTCGGCTTCTTTAGTGGCTAGCGAGTTTACTTTGAATAAATTAGAGTGCTCAGAACAAGCGTTTGCTTGAATGGTCGATCATGGAATAATAAAAGAGGACTTCGGTTCTATTTATTGGTTCAGGAACTGAAATAATGGTTAAGAGGGACAATTCGGGGGCATTCGTATCCCTGCGCGAGAGGTGAAATTCGTGGACCGCAGGGGGACGCCCTAAAGCGAAAGCATTTGCCAAGAATGTCTTCATTAATCAAGAACGAAAGTCAGAGGTTCGAAGGCGATTAGATACCGCCCTAGTTCTGACCGTAAACTATGCCATCTAGCGATCCGATGGGGTATTGTTGCCTTGTCGAGGAGCTTCCCGGAAACGAAAGTCTTTCGGTTCCTGGGGTAGTATGGTTGCAAAGCTGAAACTTAAAGAAATTGACGGAATGGCACCACCAGGAGTGGAGCCTGCGGCTTAATTTGACTCAACACGGGAAAACTCACCCGGCCCGGACACCGTAAGGATTGACAGATTGAAAGCTCTTTCTCGATTTGGTGGTTGGTGGTGCATGGCCGTTCTTAGTTGGTGGAGCGATTTGTCTGGTTTATTCCGATAACGAGCGAGACTCTAGCCTGCTAAATAGTGGCTGGATTTTTAAGTCCAGTCTACTTCTTAGAGGGATAAGCGGTGTTTAGCCGCACGAGATTGAGCGATAACAGGTCTGTGATGCCCTTAGATGTCCGGGGCTGCACGCGCGCTACAATGGAAGAATCAGCTGGCCTATCCATTGCCGAAAGGCATTGGTAAACCGTTGAAACTCTTCCGTGACCGGGATAGGGAATTGTAATTATTTCCCTTGAACGAGGAATTCCTAGTAAGTGTGAGTCATCAGCTCACGCTGATTACGTCCCTGCCATTTGTACACACCGCCCGTCGCTGTCCGGGACTGAGCTGTCTCGAGAGGACTGCGGACTGCTGTATGCCGAGGCCTTCGGGTCGCGGTATGGCGGGAAACAGTTCAATCGCAATGGCTTGAACCGGGTAAAAGTCGTAACAAGGTATCTGTAGGTGAACCTGCAGATGGATCATCGTCGAAACCAACACATGGTTCCTTTGATCACGAGAAACCAACAGCTAGAATTTTACGACTTTGTCGTAAAGGTTGGGAGTATCACCCCCGTTAGAGCTCTGTATATGGGGTGTCTATGTATGACATGAGTCGTTCGTGAGTGGCGCCTGTGATTGTTCATGCGAAGTTCCCATCTATGATGGTTGAGCTTGAGACTTAATGAGTATTGCAATAATACCGCCTCATCGTTTTATAGTGGTGGTTGAGTACGCAACATTTCCTTGTTGTATGTACGGTACCTGGTTCA
>OZ022260.1:25652893-25654424 GCA_963978905.1 Trichostrongylus colubriformis
TGTTTACATCAACGATCTTAATACTGTTTGCATTGCATTTTTTACAATTTTACATCGATTGTAAAATTAAAGGGAAAGAAATAGATATGGGAAAGAAGTGTTTATGTCAGAAACATGATTTCGAGCAAAAAGTTTCAATAATTTTGTTGCTTTCTGGAGAATCACTCAAATGTGCTGTATACAGTTATGAAAAAATAGGGGAATGATTATGCAACAGTAAGTGAACGCATGACATCTAAAATCAACATCCGATATATGTCGATTGGATATGGTACGGAAAATCATCTGGAAAGAATAAATTTGTGCTTGCAATCAGCTAGAAAGACATTGTGGAAATAGCACTGCACATTACCATGCATACATATGGAAATTTCCCAATTTCTTAGCAATTTTGCAAACATGGCTCCAAAATCTATTATTATTGTGAATAAATCATAATGAAAGTATTGAATAACCCAAATTCAGACCGTTAATTAACTATAAAGGCCAAGTACGCATACAAATGCTTGGATGCCTCTGATTTGTAGCGGAAAGAAATGTTATGACTTCATAAATATCCATTGTCTGCCAATTTATATCAGCTTTTTTTTATAAACTCTAAAATTTATTAAGAATTTGTGATAGACTTCATAAAAGTACGAAAGCATATGAACATTTACATATATGCTTAAATTTCTTAGGATTTCGTAATTACATTGTGAACTTGACAACTATCAAAATTTCACAGCGATTCCGCAATCATTTTGCAGAATTCCTGAATATTACCGCGAAGTAGTGATTTCATAAGAATCGTTGCATGATCACCATGTAGGTTATTCCACTCACTCACGGAGCGCTCTTATTTATGGTCGCCGGTGTTTTCGTGAGGGTGGGATGAAACTTTTTCGTTTTCGGCGAAAATTTTTCTGTGTTCCCAACATTTCACAATTTCACAATGGGTGTCGTTATGTGTTGATCTGTTTTCACCAGTAATTTTACTGTTGGAGTTTTGCGAAAATGTAAACGTGGCGAATAGACCACCCACGACGATTGCTAAATTTCTCGGCCACCTACCGCGAAAACAATCGTTATCGGGACCACCCACGTCGTTTAAGTACCTGATTGATTCTGTCAGCGCTATATGCTCAGTTTAAAGATTAAGCCATGCATGTGGAGTTCATCTAAAAGAGAAACTGCGAACGGCTCATTAGAGCAGATGTCATTTATTCGGAACGTCCTATTGGATAACTGCGGTAATTCTGGAGCTAATACATGTAAATAAACCCTGACTTTCGAAAGGGTGCAATTATTAGAGCAAATCAATCACCTTCGGGTGCTGTTTGCTGACTCTGAATAACGCAGCATATCGGCGGCTTGTCCGCCGATATTCCGAAAAAGTGTCTGCCCTATCAACCTGATGGTAGTCTATTAGTCTACCATGGTTATTACGGGTAACGGAGAATAAGGGTTCGACTCCGGAGAGGGAGCCTTAGAAACGGCTACCACATCCAAGGAAGGCAGCAGGCGCGAAACTTATCCAATCTTGAAGAGA
>OZ022260.1:25654624-25657124 GCA_963978905.1 Trichostrongylus colubriformis
ACTCACTTATTTGAAACGCACAATTACGGTCGCCGATGCTTCGTGAGGGTGGGATGAAACTTTTTCGTTTTCGGCGAAAAATTTTTCTGTGTTCCCAACATTTCACAATTTCACAATGGGTGTCGTTTATGTGTTGATCTGTTTTCACCAGTATTTTACTGTTGGAGTTTTGCGAAAATGTAAACGTGGCGAATAGACCACCCACGACGATTGCTAAATTTCTCGGCCACCTACCGCGAAAACAATCGTTATCGTGACCACCCACGTTGATTAAGTATCTGATTGATTCTGTCAGCGCTATATGCTCAGTTTAAAGATTAAGCCATGCATGTGGAGTTCATCTAAAAGAGAAACTGCGAACGGCTCATTAGAGCAGATGTCATTTATTCGGAACGTCCTATTGGATAACTGCGGTAATTCTGGAGCTAATACATGTAAATAAACCCTGACTTTCGAAAGGGTGCAATTATTAGAGCAAATCAATCACCTTCGGGTGCTGTTTGCTGACTCTGAATAACGCAGGCATATCGGCGGCTTGTTCGCCGATATTCCGAAAAAGTGTCTGCCCTATCAACCTGATGGTAGTCTATTAGTCTACCATGGTTATTACGGGTAACGGAGAATAAGGGTTCGACTCCGGAGAGGGAGCCTTAGAAAACGGCTACCACATCCAAGGAAGGCAGCAGGCGCGAAACTTATCCAATCTTGAAGAGATGAGATAGTGACTAAAATAAAAAGACCATTCCTATGGAACGGTCATTTCAATGAGTTGATCATAAACCTTTTTTCGAGGATCAAGTGGAGGCAAGTCTGGTGCCAGCAGCCGCGGTAATTCCAGCTCCACTAGTGTAAATCGTCATTGCTGCGGTTAAAAAGCTCGTAGTTGGATCTGAGTTACATGCAGTGGTTCGCCTTTGGCGTTAATCGCTGTTGTAACTATTTGCTGGTTTTCTATTGAGGTTTCGGCTTCTTTAGTGGCTAGCGAGTTTACTTTGAATAAATTAGAGTGCTCAGAACAAGCGCTTGCTTGAATGGTCGATCATGGAATAATAAAAGAGGACTTCGGTTCTATTTATTGGTTCAGGAACTGAAATAATGGTTAAGAGGGACAATTCGGGGCATTCGTATCCCTGCGCGAGAGGTGAAATTCGTGGACCGCAGGGGGACGCCCTAAAGCGAAAGCATTTGCCAAGAATGTCTTCATTAATCAAGAACGAAAGTCAGAGGTTCGAAGGCGATTAGATACCGCCCTAGTTCTGACCGTAAACTATGCCATCTAGCGATCCGATGGGGTATTGTTGCCTTGTCGAGGAGCTTCCCGGAAACGAAAGTCTTTCGGTTCCTGGGGTAGTATGGTTGCAAAGCTGAACTTAAAGAAATTGACGGAATGGCACCACCAGGAGTGGAGCCTGCGGCTTAATTTGACTCAACACGGGAAAACTCACCCGGCCCGGACACCGTAAGGATTGACAGATTGAAAGCTCTTTCTCGATTTGGTGGTTGGTGGTGCATGGCCGTTCTTAGTTGGTGGAGCGATTTGTCTGGTTTATTCCGATAACGAGCGAGACTCTAGCCTGCTAAATAGTGGCTGGATTTTTAAGTCCAGTCTACTTCTTAGAGGGATAAGCGGTTGTTAGCCGCACGAGATTGAGCGATAACAGGTCTGTGATGCCCTTAGATGTCCGGGCTGCACGCGCGCTACAATGGAAGAATCAGCTGGCCTATCCATTGCCGAAAGGCATTGGTAAACGTTGAAACTCTTCCGTGACCGGGATAGGGAATTGTAATTATTTCCCTTGAACGAGGAATTCCTAGTAAGTGTGAGTCATCAGCTCACGCTGATTACGTCCTGCCATTTGTACACACCGCCCGTCGCTGTCCGGGACTGAGCTGTCTCGAGAGGACTGCGGACTGCTGTATGCCGAGGCCTTCGGGTCGCGGTATGGCGGGAAACAGTTCAATCGCAATGGCTTGAACCGGGTAAAAGTCGTAACAAGGTATCTGTAGGTGAACCTGCAGATGGATCATCGTCGAAACCAATACATGGTTCCTTTGATCACGAGAAACCAACAGCTAGAATTTTACGACTTTGTCGTAAAGGTTGGGAGTATCACCCCCGTTAGAGCTCTGTATATGAGGTGTCTATGTATGACATGAGTCGTTCGTGAGTGCGCCTGTGATTGTTCATGCGAAGTTCCCATCTATGATGTTGAGCTTGAGACTTAATGAGTATTGCAATAATACCGCCTCATCGTTTTATAGTGTGGTGGTTAAGTACGCAACATTTCCTTGTTGTATGTACGGTACCTGGTTCACAGGAAACCTTAATGATCACGCCTAGACGCCATTATGAAAACACAACTTTCAATATTTAAAGTTTGCAGAAACGTGTGCATATTTATGTGCCACAAATGAAGACTAGCTTCAGCGATGGATCGTCGATTCGCGTATCGATGAAAAAACGCAGCTAAGCTGCGTTATTTACCACGAATTGCAGACG
>OZ022260.1:25662124-25664624 GCA_963978905.1 Trichostrongylus colubriformis
AAAAAATGGTGCGTCTTCAATAATATCCCTTGTCTACCAATTCATATCACTTTTATTTATAAACCCTAAGCTTTGTTCAGAATTTGCGAATGATTTCATAAAAGTACAAAAGCACATAAATATATACATGTAAGCTTAAATTTTTAATAATTCGCAATTACACTGTAAACTTGACAAATATCAAAATTTCACAGCGATTTCGCAATTATATTGGAGATTTCGTAAAAATCGCTTTAAAGTAGGGATTTCATAAAAATCGTCGTATGTTTACCATGCACGTTATTCCACTCACTTATTTGAAACGCACAATTACGGTCGCCGATGCTTTCGTGAGGGTGGATGAAACTTTTTCGTTTTCGGCGAAAATTTTTCTGTGTTCCCAACATTTCACAATTTCACAATGGGTGTCGTTATGTGTTGATCTGTTTTTCACCAGTATTTTACTGTTGGAGTTTGCGAAAATGTAAACGTGGCGAATAGACCACCCACGACGATTGCTAAATTTCTCGGCCACCTACCGCGAAAACAATCGTTATCGGGACCACCCACGTTGATTAAGTACCTGATTGATTCTGTCAGCGCTATATGCTCAGTTTAAAGATTAAGCCATGCATGTGGAGTTCATCTAAAAGAGAAACTGCGAACGGCTCATTAGAGCAGATGTCATTTATTCGGAACGTCCTATTGGATAACTGCGGTAATCTGGAGCTAATACATGTAAATAAACCCTGACTTTCGAAAGGGTGCAATTATTAGAGCAAATCAATCACCTTCGGTGCTGTTTGCTGACTCTGAATAACGCAGCATATCGGCGGCTTGTTCGCCGATATTCCGAAAAAGTGTCTGCCCTATCAACCTGATGGTAGTCTATTAGTCTACCATGGTTATTACGGGTAACGGAGAATAAGGTTCGACTCCGGAGAGGGAGCCTTAGAAACGGCTACCACATCCAAGGAAGGCAGCAGGCGCGAAACTTATCCAATCTTGAAGAGATGAGATAGTGACTAAAAATAAAAAGACCATTCCTATGGAACGGTCATTTCAATGAGTTGATCATAAACCTTTTTCGAGGATAAGTGAGAGGCAAGTCTGTGCCAGCAGCCGCGTAATTCCAGCTCCACTAGTGTAAATCGTCATTGCTGCGGTAAAAGCTCGTAGTTGGATCTGAGTTACATGCAGTGGTTCGCCTTTGGCGTTAATCGCTGTTGTAACTATTTGCTGGTTTTCTATTGAGTTTCGGCTTCTTTAGTGGCTAGCGAGTTTACTTTGAATAAATTAGAGTGCTCAGAACAAGCGTTTGCTTGAATGGTCGATCATGGAATATAAAAGAGGACTTCGGTTCTATTTATTGTTCAGGAACTGAAATAATGGTTAGAGGGACAATTCGGGGCATTCGTATCCCTGCGCGAGAGGTGAAATTCGTGGACCGCAGGGGACGCCCTAAAGCGAAAGCATTTGCCAAGAATGTCTTCATTAATCAAGAACGAAAGTCAGAGGTTCGAAGGCGATTAGATACCGCCCTAGTTCTGACCGTAAAACTATGCCATCTAGCGATCCGATGGGTATTGTTGCCTTGTCGAGGAGCTTCCCGAAACGAAAGTCTTTCGGTTCTGGGTAGTATGGTTGCAAAGCTGAAACTTAAAGAAATTGACGGAATGGCACCACCAGGAGTGGAGCCTGCGGCTTAATTTGACTCAACACGGGAAAACTCACCCGGCCCGGACACCGTAAGGATTGACAGATGAAAGCTCTTTCTCGATTTGGTGGTTGGTGGTGCATGGCCGTTCTTAGTTGGTGGAGCGATTTGTCTGGTTTATTCCGATAACGAGCGAGACTCTAGCCTGCTAAATAGTGGCTGGATTTTTAAGTCCAGTCTACTTCTTAGAGGGATAAGCGGTGTTTAGCCGCACGAGATTGAGCGATAACAGGTCTGTGATGCCCTTAGATGTCCGGGGCTGCACGCGCGCTACAATGGAAGAATCAGCTGGCCTATCCATTGCCGAAAGGCATTGGTAAACCCTTGAAACTCTTCCGTGACCGGGATAGGGAATTGTAATTATTTCCCTTGAACGAGGAATTCCTAGTAAGTGTGAGTCATCAGCTCACGCTGATTACGTCCCTGCCATTTGTACACACCGCCCGTCGCTGTCCGGACTGAGCTGTCTCGAGAGGACTGCGGACTGCTGTATGTCGAGGCCTTCGGGTCGCGGTATGGCGGGAAACAGTTCAATCGCAATGGCTTGAACCGGGTAAAAGTCGTAACAAGGTATCTGTAGGTGAACCTGCAGATGGATCATCGTCGAAACCAATACATGGTTCCTTTGATCACGAGAAACAACAGCTAGAAATTTACGACTTTGTCGTAAAGGTTGGGAGTATCACCCCCGTTAGAGCTCTGTATATGAGGTGTCTATGTATGACATGAGTCGTTCGTGAGTGGCGCCTGTGATTGTTCATGCGAAGTTCCCATCTATGATGGTTGAGCTTGAGACTTAATGAG
>OZ022260.1:25669624-25674624 GCA_963978905.1 Trichostrongylus colubriformis
CAGTAAAAGAGCTCATGATATCCAAGATCGACACCTGATAAACGGTGAGAAATTCATCTGGAAAAATTAAATTAGTGTTGGAATTTAGCAAGGAAGACATTGTAAAAATAGCACCGTACATTACCATGCATATGTATATATATATATGCAAATTTCGCAATTTCTCAGCATTTTTGCAACCATGCAGTTGTAATAATACGATAATGGCTCCAAAATCTATTATTATTATGGATAAATCATATGAAAGTATTAAATAAATAAAATTCAGACCATTAATATACTATAAAAGCCATGTACATACACAAATGCTAAGATGCCTCAGATTTCTAGCGGAAAAAATGGTGCGTCTTCAATAATATCCCTTGTCTACCAATTCATATCACTTTTATTTATAAACCCTAAGCTTTGTTCAGAATTTGCGAATGATTTCATAAAAGTACAAAAGCACATAAATATATACATGTAAGCTTAAATTTTTTAATAATTTCGCAATTACACTGTAAACTTGACAAATATCAAAATTTCACAGCGATTTCGCAATTATATTGGAGATTTCGTAAAAATCGCTTTAAAGTAGGGATTTCATAAAAATCGTCGTATGTTCACCATGCACGTTATTCCACTCACTTATTTGAAACGCACAATTACGGTCGCCGATGCTTTCGTGAGGGTGGGATGAAACTTTTTCGTTTTCGGCGAAAATTTTTCTGTGTTCCCAACATTTCACAATTTCACAATGGGTGTCGTTATGTGTTGATCTGTTTTCACCAGTATTTTACTGTTGGAGTTTTGCGAAAATGTAAACGTGGCGAATAGACCACCCACGACGATTGCTAAATTTCTCGGCCACCTACCGCGAAAACAATCGTTATCGGGACCACCCACGTTGATTAAGTACCTGATTGATTCTGTCAGCGCTATATGCTCAGTTTAAAGATTAAGCCATGCATGTGGAGTTCATCTAAAAGAGAAACTGCGAACGGCTCATTAGAGCAGATGTCATTTATTCGGAACGTCCTATTGGATAACTGCGGTAATTCTGGAGCTAATACATGTAAATAAACCCTGACTTTCGAAAGGGTGCAATTATTAGAGCAAATCAATCACCTTCGGGTGCTGTTTGCTGACTCTGAATAACGCAGCATATCGGCGGCTTGTTCGCCGATATTCCGAAAAAGTGTCTGCCCTATCAACCTGATGGTAGTCTATTAGTCTACCATGGTTATTACGGGTAACGGAGAATAAGGGTTCGACTCCGGAGAGGGAGCCTTAGAAACGGCTACCACATCCAAGGAAGGCAGCAGGCGCGAAACTTATCCAATCTTGAAGAGATGAGATAGTGACTAAAAATAAAAAGACCATTCCTATGGAACGGTCATTTCAATGAGTTGATCATAAACCTTTTTTCGAGGATCAAGTGGAGGGCAAGTCTGGTGCCAGCAGCCGCGGTAATTCCAGCTCCACTAGTGTAAATCGTCATTGCTGCGGTTAAAAAGCTCGTAGTTGGATCTGAGTTACATGCAGTGGTTCGCCTTTGGCGTTAATCGCTGTTGTAACTATTTGCTGGTTTTCTATTGAGGTTTCGGCTTCTTTAGTGGCTAGCGAGTTTACTTTGAATAAATTAGAGTGCTCAGAACAAGCGTTTGCTTGAATGATGGTCGATCATGGAATAATAAAAGAGGACTTCGGTTCTATTTATTGGTTCAGGAACTGAAATAATGGTTAAGAGGGACAATTCGGGGGCATTCGTATCCCTGCGCGAGAGGTGAAATTCGTGGACCGCAGGGGGACGCCCTAAAGCGAAAGCATTTGCCAAGAATGTCTTCATTAATCAAGAACGAAAGTCAGAGGTTCGAAGGCGATTAGATACCGCCCTAGTTCTGACCGTAAACTATGCCATCTAGCGATCCGATGGGGTATTGTTGCCTTGTCGAGGAGCTTCCCGGAAACGAAAGTCTTTCGGTTCCTGGGGTAGTATGGTTGCAAAGCTGAAACTTAAAGAAATTGACGGAATGGCACCACCAGGAGTGGAGCCTGCGGCTTAATTTGACTCAACACGGGAAAACTCACCCGGCCCGGACACCGTAAGGATTGACAGATTGAAAGCTCTTTCTCGATTTGGTGGTTGGTGGTGCATGGCCGTTCTTAGTTGGTGGAGCGATTTGTCTGGTTTATTCCGATAACGAGCGAGACTCTAGCCTGCTAAATAGTGGCTGGATTTTTAAGTCCAGTCTACTTCTTAGAGGGATAAGCGGTGTTTAGCCGCACGAGATTGAGCGATAACAGGTCTGTGATGCCCTTAGATGTCCGGGGCTGCACGCGCGCTACAATGGAAGAATCAGCTGGCCTATCCATTGCCGAAAGGCATTGGTAAACCGTTGAAACTCTTCCGTGACCGGGATAGGGAATTGTAATTATTTCCCTTGAACGAGGAATTCCTAGTAAGTGTGAGTCATCAGCTCACGCTGATTACGTCCCTGCCATTTGTACACACCGCCCGTCGCTGTCCGGGACTGAGCTGTCTCGAGAGGACTGCGGACTGCTGTATGCCGAGGCCTTCGGGTCGCGGTATGGCGGGAAACAGTTCAATCGCAATGGCTTGAACCGGGTAAAAGTCGTAACAAGGTATCTGTAGGTGAACCTGCAGATGGATCATCGTCGAAACCAATACATGGTTCCTTTGATCACGAGAAACCAACAGCTAGAATTTTACGACTTTGTCGTAAAGGTTGGGAGTATCACCCCCGTTAGAGCTCTGTATATGAGGTGTCTATGTATGACATGAGTCGTTCGTGAGTGGCGCCTGTGATTGTTCATGCGAAGTTCCCATCTATGATGGTTGAGCTTGAGACTTAATGAGTATTGCAATAATACCGCCTCATCGTTTTATAGTGGTGGTTAAGTACGCAACATTTCCTTGTTGTATGTACGGTACCTGGTTCACAGGAAACCTTAATGATCACGCCTAGACGCCATTATGAAACACAACTTTCAATATTTAAAGTTTGCAGAAACGTGTGCATATTTATGTGCCACAAATAGACTAGCTTCAGCGATGGATCGGTCGATTCGCGTATCGATGAAAAACGCAGCTAGCTGCGTTATTTACCACGAATTGCAGACGCTTAGAGTGGTGAAATTTTGAACGCATAGCGCCGTTGGGTTTTCCCTTCGGCACGTCTGGTTCAGGGTTGTTAATGAATTTCTACAGTGTGGCTAACTCTAACACTGTTTGTCGAATGGTCATTGTCAAATATTGTGATGATTCCCATTTCAGTTCAAGAATAATACATGCAACATGATGTTAATGTTGTAATGACATTAATGTTCCTGTATGATGTGAACGTGTTGTTACTGTTTGAATGTACTCAGTGAATTTGAGATTGATTTAAACAGGGACATGTATAACAATAATGTTCAATTATCATTTGTATTGCAACCTGAACTCAGGCGTGATTACCCGCTGAACTTAAGCATATCACTTAGCGGAGGAAAAGAAACTAACAAGGATTCCCTTAGTAACGGCGAGTGAACGGGGAGAAGCCCAGCGCTGAATCTTTCGGTGTTACACCGTTAAGAAATGTAGCGTATAGGTGTGATTTTCAATTTGTGCTGCATGTCCAAAGTCCCTTTGATAGGGGCCACATTCCTGAGAGGGTGCGAGACCTGTGCGGACAGTGGAGCAAATTGTACGATTATACCTTAGAGTCGGGTTGCTTGAAAGTGCAGCCTAAAGTGGGTGATAAACTTCATCTAAGGCTAAATATAGACGCGAATTCGATAGCAAACAAGTACTGTGAAGGAAAGTTGCAAAGAACTTTGAAGAGAGAGTTCAAGAGAACGTGAAATCGCTGGAGTGGAACCGGAGAGAGTTGACGTAGCCGGGTAACTAAGTTTCCTAAGGTCGCTTAATTGTGGCTGCAGGTGATGTATGTTGCCTACGGCTGCGCTGACAGCACTGGCTGTGCGTTCTGACCCGTTTGCGTTGCCCACTTCGGTGGTGTCTTGCCTACGGTTAGGTTTGTCATGGCTAGAGTTTTATCCTGCATGCAGGGTGTCAGTGTGAAAGTCGACCACCTCTCCGACCCGTCTTGAAACACGGACCGAGGAGTGTAACTTGTACGCGAGTCAAAGGGTGGTAAAACCCCAAGGCGTAATGAAAGTAAAGGTCGGTTAACCGGCTGACATGGGATCTACTTTTCGAAGTAGCGCACCATGGCCCTGTCTTGTCTGCATGCAGATGGGCAGCGGTAGAGCGTACAGGTTGCGACCCGAAAGATGGTGAACTATGCCTGAGCAGGACGAAGTCAGAGGAAACTCTGGTGGAAGTCCGTATCGGTTCTGACGTGCAAATCGATCGATAGACTTGGGTATAGGGGCGAAAGACTAATCGAACCATCTAGTAGCTGGTTCCCTCCGAAGTTTCCCCCAGGATAGCTGGAGTTCATTGCGATTATATCCGGTAAAGCGAATGATTAGAGGACTTGGGGTCGAAACGACCTCAACCTATTCTCAAACTTTCAATGGGTATGTTGTCTCGGTTTCTTTGTTGAACTGTTGACACGAACGCGAGCTCCAAGTGGGCCATTTTTGGTAAGCAGAACTGGCGCTGTGGGATGAACCAAACGTTGGGTTAAGGTGCCTAACTTTTCGCTCATGAGACCCCATAAAAGGCGTTGGTTGATATAGACAGCAGGACGGTGGCCATGGAAGTCGGTACCCGCTAAGGAGTGTGTAACAACTCACCTGCCGAATCAACTAGCCCTGAAAATGGATGGCGCTTGAGCGAGAGACCTATACCCAGCCGTTGCTGGCTTGTGCGTTGTCTAACGCCTGGCCGCAACGAGTAGGAGGGTCGTGGCGGTTGCGTCGAAGGCTTTGGGCGTAGGCCCAGCTGGAGCTTCCGTCAGTGCAGATCTCGGTGGTAGTAGCAAATATTTAAGTTCGATCCTTGAAGACTGAAGTGGAGAAGGGTTCCACGTGAACAGTAGTTGAATGTG
>OZ022260.1:25677124-25682124 GCA_963978905.1 Trichostrongylus colubriformis
ATATTCGAGTGATTCTCAAGAAAGCAACAAATTTATTGGAATTTCTTACCAGTAGTTATGATTCTAGGATGAACAATACTTTTAAGATCGTTGATGTAAACATCAGAAAGATATGGGAAAGTACTGTTCATCCTAGAATCATAACTACTGGTAAGAAATTCTAACAAATTTGTTGGTTTCTTGAGAATCACTCGAATATACTGCATACAGTTATGAAACAGATGTCGTGAGTTCACTCACTGACACTGGTGAGTTCACTCACTGACACAAACAGATGTCGTGAGTTCACTCACTGACACTGGTCTCATAACTGTATGCAGTATATTCGAGTGATCCTCAAGAAAGCAACAAATTTATTGGAATTTCTTGTCAGTAGCTATGATTCTAAGATGAACAATTACTTTCCCATATCTTTCTGATGTTTACATCAACGATCTTAATACTGTTTGCATTGCATTTTTTACAATTTTACATCGATTGTAAAATTAAAGGGAAAGAAATAGATATGGGAAAGAAGTGTTGATGTCAGAAACATGATTTCAAGCAAAAAGTTTCAATAATTTTGTTGCTTTCTGGAGAATCACTCAAATGTGCTGTATACAGTTATGAAAAAATAGGGCAATGATTATGCAACAGTAAGTGAACGCATGACATCTAAAATCAATATCCCATATATGTCGATTGGATATGGTACGGAAAATCATCTGGAAAGAATAAATTTGTGCTTGCAATCAGCTAGAAAGACATTGTGGAAATAGCACTGCACATTACCATGCATACATATGGAAATTTCCCTATTTCTTAGCAATTTTGCAAACATGGCTCCAAAATCTATTATTATTGTAAATAAATCATAATGAAAGTATTGAATAACCCAAATTCAGACCGTTAATTCACTATAAAGGCCAAGTACACACACAAATGCTTGGATGCCTCTGATTTGTAGCGGAAAGAAATGGTATGACTTCATAAATATCCATTGTCTGCCAATTTTATATCAGCTTTTTTTATAAACTCTAAAATTTATTAAGAATTTGTGATAGACTTCATAAAAGTACGAAAGCATATGAACATTCACATATATGCTTAAATTTCTTAGGATTTCGTAATTACATTGTGAACTTGACAACTATCAAAATTTCACAGCGATTCCGCAATCATTTTGGAGAATTCCTGATATTACTGTAAAGTAGTGATTTCATAAAAATCGTTGCATGGTCACCATGCAGGTTATTCCACTCGCTCACGGAGCGCTCTTATTTATGGTCGCCGGTGTTTTCGTGAGGGTGGGATGAAACTTTTTCGTTTTCGGCGAAAATTTTTCTGTGTTCCCAACGTTTCACAATTTCACAATGGGTGTCGTTATGTGTTGATCTGTTTTCACCAGTATTTTACTGTTGGAGTTTTGCGAAAATGTAAACGTGGCGAATAGACCACCCACGACGATTGCTAAATTTCTCGGCCACCTACCGCGAAAACAATCGTTATCGGGACCACCCACGTCGTTTAAGTACCTGATTGATTCTGTCAGCGCTATATGCTCAGTTTAAAGATTAAGCCATGCATGTGGAGTTCATCTAAAAGAGAAACTGCGAACGGCTCATTAGAGCAGATGTCATTTATTCGGAACGTCCTATTGGATAACTGCGGTAATTCTGGAGCTAATACATGTAAATAAACCCTGACTTTCGAAAGGGTGCAATTATTAGAGCAAATCAATCACCTTCGGGTGCTGTTTGCTGACTCTGAATAACGCAGCATATCGGCGGCTTGTCCGCCGATATTCCGAAAAAGTGTCTGCCCTATCAACCTGATGGTAGTCTATTAGTCTACCATGGTTATTACGGGTAACGGAGAATAAGGGTTCGACTCCGGAGAGGGAGCCTTAGAAACGGCTACCACATCCAAGGAAGGCAGCAGGCGCGAAACTTATCCAATCTTGAAGAGATGAGATAGTGACTAAAAATAAAAAGACCATTCCTATGGAACGGTCATTTCAATGAGTTGATCATAAACCTTTTTTCGAGGATCAAGTGGAGGGCAAGTCTGGTGCCAGCAGCCGCGGTAATTCCAGCTCCACTAGTGTAAATCGTCATTGCTGCGGTTAAAAAGCTCGTAGTTGGATCTGAGTTACATGCAGTGGTTCGCCTTTGGCGTTAATCGCTGTTGTAACTATTTGCTGGTTTTCTATTGAGGTTTCGGCTTCTTTAGTGGCTAGCGAGTTTACTTTGAATAAATTAGAGTGCTCAGAACAAGCGTTTGCTTGAATGGTCGATCATGGAATAATAAAAGAGGACTTCGGTTCTATTTATTGGTTCAGGAACTGAAATAATGGTTAAGAGGGACAATTCGGGGGCATTCGTATCCCTGCGCGAGAGGTGAAATTCGTGGACCGCAGGGGGACGCCCTAAAGCGAAAGCATTTGCCAAGAATGTCTTCATTAATCAAGAACGAAAGTCAGAGGTTCGAAGGCGATTAGATACCGCCCTAGTTCTGACCGTAAACTATGCCATCTAGCGATCCGATGGGGTATTGTTGCCTTGTCGAGGAGCTTCCCGGAAACGAAAGTCTTTCGGTTCCTGGGGTAGTATGGTTGCAAAGCTGAAACTTAAAGAAATTGACGGAATGGCACCACCAGGAGTGGAGCCTGCGGCTTAATTTGACTCAACACGGGAAAACTCACCCGGCCCGGACACCGTAAGGATTGACAGATTGAAAGCTCTTTCTCGATTTGGTGGTTGGTGGTGCATGGCCGTTCTTAGTTGGTGGAGCGATTTGTCTGGTTTATTCCGATAACGAGCGAGACTCTAGCCTGCTAAATAGTGGCTGGATTTTTAAGTCCAGTCTACTTCTTAGAGGGATAAGCGGTGTTTAGCCGCACGAGATTGAGCGATAACAGGTCTGTGATGCCCTTAGATGTCCGGGGCTGCACGCGCGCTACAATGGAAGAATCAGCTGGCCTATCCATTGCCGAAAGGCATTGGTAAACCGTTGAAACTCTTCCGTGACCGGGATAGGGAATTGTAATTATTTCCCTTGAACGAGGAATTCCTAGTAAGTGTGAGTCATCAGCTCACGCTGATTACGTCCCTGCCATTTGTACACACCGCCCGTCGCTGTCCGGGACTGAGCTGTCTCGAGAGGACTGCGGACTGCTGTATGCCGAGGCCTTCGGGTCGCGGTATGGCGGGAAACAGATCAATCGCAATGGCTTGAACCGGGTAAAAGTCGTAACAAGGTATCTGTAGGTGAACCTGCAGATGGATCATCGTCGAAACCAATACATGGTTCCTTTGATCACGAGAAACCAACAGCTAGAATTTTACGACTTTGTCGTAAAGGTTGGGAGTATCACCCCCGTTAGAGCTCTGTATATGAGGTGTCTATGTATGACATGAGTCGTTCGTGAGTGGCGCCTGTGATTGTTCATGCGAAGTTCCCATCTATGATGGTTGAGCTTGAGACTTAATGAGTATTGCAATAATACCGCCTCATCGTTTTATAGTGGTGGTTAAGTACGCAACATTTCCTTGTTGTATGTACGGTACCTGGTTCACAGGAAACCTTAATGATCACGCCTAGACGCCATTATGAAACACAACTTTCAATATTTAAAGTTTGCAGAAACGTGTGCATATTTATGTGCCACAAATGAAGACTAGCTTCAGCGATGGATCGGTCGATTCGCGTATCGATGAAAAACGCAGCTAGCTGCGTTATTTACCACGAATTGCAGACGCTTAGAGTGGTGAAATTTTGAACGCATAGCGCCGTTGGGTTTTCCCTTCGGCACGTCTGGTTCAGGGTTGTTAATGAATTTCTACAGTGTGGCTAACTCTAACACTGTTTGTCGAATGGTCATTGTCAAATATTGTGATGATTCCCATTTCAGTTCAAGAATAATACATGCAACATGATGTTAATGTTGTAATGACATTAATGTTCCTGTATGATGTGAACGTGTTGTTACTGTTTGAATGTACTCAGTGAATTTGAGATTGATTTAAACAGGGACATGTATAACAATAATGTTCAATTATCATTTGTATTGCAACCTGAACTCAGGCGTGATTACCCGCTGAACTTAAGCATATCACTTAGCGGAGGAAAAGAAACTAACAAGGATTCCCTTAGTAACGGCGAGTGAACGGGGAGAAGCCCAGCGCTGAATCTTTCGGTGTTACACCGTTAAGAAATGTAGCGTATAGGTGTGATTTTCAATTTGTGCTGCATGTCCAAAGTCCCTTTGATAGGGGCCACATTCCTGAGAGGGTGCGAGACCTGTGCGGACAGTGGAGCAAATTGTACGATTATACCTTAGAGTCGGGTTGCTTGAAAGTGCAGCCTAAAGTGGGTGATAAACTTCATCTAAGGCTAAATATAGACGCGAATTCGATAGCAAACAAGTACTGTGAAGGAAAGTTGCAAAGAACTTTGAAGAGAGAGTTCAAGAGAACGTGAAATCGCTGGAGTGGAACCGGAGAGAGTTGACGTAGCCGGGTAACTAAGTTTCCTAAGGTCGCTTAATTGTGGCTGCAGGTGATGTATGTTGCCTACGGCTGCGCTGACAGCACTGGCTGTGCGTTCTGACCCGTTTGCGTTGCCCACTTCGGTGGTGTCTTGCCTACGGTTAGGTTTGTCATGGCTAGTGTTTTATCCTGCATGCAGGGTGTCAGTGTGAAAGTCGACCACCTCTCCGACCCGTCTTGAAACACGGACCGAGGAGTGTAACTTGTACGCGAGTCAAAGGGTGGTAAAACCCCAAGGCGTAATGAAAGTAAAGGTCGGTTAACCGGCTGACATGGGATCTACTTTTCGAAGTAGCGCACCATGGCCCTGTCTTGTCTGCATGCAGATGGGCAGCGGTAGAGCGTACAGGTTGCGACCCGAAAGATGGTGAACTATGCCTGAGCAGGACGAAGTCAGAGGAAACTCTGGTGGAAGTCCGTATCGGTTCTGACGTGCAAATCGATCGATAGACTTGGGTATAGGGGCGAAAG
>OZ022260.1:25687124-25689357 GCA_963978905.1 Trichostrongylus colubriformis
TGAACCCGCCGTTTGTAACTCTCCCTAAAATCATCAGATCACGCACTGATTTGAAGAGGGAAGGAAAACAACGTACAAAAAGTAAAAACTTTCAGCAGAAAACACGAGCGATTTATAGGATTCAATTCCCTTGAATTCCATGGAGAAAGTGAAAATGTAGGGATCAAATCATGCTCTAGGTCATAAAATCTATTGAAAACGACCAAGTAATACATGACCTCTAAGCTGAACGATGTAGAACAACCCATTATTACAAAATGCGCACGATAATAAAACTTACTGCAGATGAGGCCGCCGTTGAAAGTGGAGTGTGCATTCGCACACTCCACTTTTTGTTTACAGTATGCGTGCCTTTCATATTGGTTCGGCACTCTGCACCAAAAACACCGCCAAGCCAAAAACTGGACGCCGAGAGCGGCCGACGGACGCTCTGGGCGTCCAAATGCCTTACCCAACCAATAAGGCACTTGCAGATTGACATCTGTTTGAAAAAGAGGATAATTTCGGAAAAAGTATGGGACCAATTCACACCAAATTTTGCATACATATGCAATCGAACATGCTGAGTCTAACCGTGCCACTAGCTAAGCATTAAGTTCAGCAGCAGGCGAGATATTTAACTTCTAAGAAACCGGCACTTTTTTTCCCTTGTGCTTTTCTTCGACGGGACTCTTTGAGGAAACGCTCAGAGCCGATGAAAAATTTAGTGTTATTATCCACCCAAACAAATCTCTCAGCTATTCACCGGCCCTGTTGGGCCTGGTCGGCCTGGGAAAGCGTTTATGCGGGGTTTAATCCCTGCACCATGAGAGTGAGATTGCACGCCACCTGTCACTTCACCGCTCCCACCCGGTCGACAGCATCTCGCATCGTAACGCGAACATGCTATTATCTCCACACTCATAGGCGCAGGTCCATTTCCTGCAGCGATCCACCTCTCCCTGACATGGTAAATTTTTCCCCGTCTCCAGAATGTCTAAAAAACACACGTTTCGATTTCGGCTCGGCACAGCACTGCAAAGCTCCACTCCGCGCTGAAAAAAAAGAAATTCCTTTCATAATGCTGATACCAACAACGCTCCCAATCTGGACGTGGAATCCCACTGGACTGGGGAGTCTTTCGGAAACCGAGGGTTCAATTCCGAGCCACCTCCGACGCATTGCTTCAGTCAAGGTATTATCAGAGATCGCGCTCGCAACATTGGCTTCTGTCCAACCTTACCCAAGAGCATAAAATTTGGCTTCCATAAAATCTTTTTCCATCAAAGAGTTCTCTGAACACTGTCAGCCTTCCGAAAAAGACCGAGGAACCTCCTTCGCTCCATCCGAAAGCGGGCAAGCGTTGTATTATCGAAGGAGCACGCTACGTAGGACACAATCAAGCAAGGTAAGCAGAAGCATTTTCGTTGCCTCTTCCAAGCTGTTTCTTTTTTGAGTGCATGTTCACCTCAAGCGCAGATAATGTACCGCTACGTAAGTCGATCCCTTCGCGATCGATCCATTACTTGCTTCAGGTTTATCGCTATGATCACAGTGATTCATTACAACGATTAAAACAAGACTCCTCCTAAACAGTGTTTATTCCTCCAACAATACTAATTAATTCAATAAATACAAGAAGACAAACAGTGCCTTCAATACATACTGGCTACAAAGAACAACAGTTACATAGAAATTTTAATACAACCATGGATTACAGTAGTAGTACTACTACATATAATTTAGAATCCTCAAGCTGTAATCAGTACTGCTTGACCATGGTTGGTTTGGGGTGATAAAATAGGGAAGAGTGCATAACCACCTCAGACATACTGCCTATTAAAGAAGGACAGTAACGACCGACAGCATCAGTGGCTTTGCCCTCCAGTACTAATAGACCACGCAAACGTTGTTCGACCTGGAAAAAATTTTTGATTTTTCGAAAAACCTACTGTTAAAGATCTGAGTTGTGAGAAAGCAAGTTATCCGCCCAGTTAACCAAGTAAATTGTTTAATGTGAATTGGAAGACATTTATGAGCGCTTAGAAGAACAGTCTGATAGGACCGTCACTAGTAGTCCGTAACCATACTAGGCATGGTTATATTGCTCCTTTGCTCGGATGCATTATTCGAAGCTAACAATTTGGGCTCTTAGGCGCATAGAGCGAAAAAGCTATTGTAAGATGCTTTATACTGGGATTAGACGGAAATGGAAGATATCGCAATGATAAATCCCGCTCGCGGGCGCAATCGA
>OZ022260.1:25689557-25792057 GCA_963978905.1 Trichostrongylus colubriformis
GACCGATTTGATCGTTCCTGGAGTCGAGCCAATTTTGCATGTTATGGCGCTTCTCCAAAGGTCAGTCGAAAATTACTATCGATCATTTTCACCTCACACCCTATAATATTCCCAGGAGTACAACAGGAATCAATATATTGCGGGGCGGTGCAAAGTGGTGAAACTGCGGCTATGACGTCTAGGGTCGGCTTATCCGAGTGAAGGCACGGAATGATATTTTGGACGGATGACACGGAATAAGATCCGCATGCTCCTTTTCTGAAGTTGAGCCTTTTTTTATGTGATGGGCGCTTCTTCAGAGGTCAGTTGGACGCATCAATGCATTTTTGTCTATACACACTGTATTATTGCCAGGTGGTACCAAAGGAACCATGGTGGGGTGGTACAAAACTATGAAGCTTCTATATATGCTCCCAGGAGTTGTCTGATAAGGACTGTGTGGGCAAGGCACGGAAGAAGGACCGATTTGATCGGTTCCTGGAGTCGAGCCAATTTTGCATGTTATGGCGCTTCTCCAAAGGTCAGTCGTAAATTGCTATCGATCATTCTCATCTCACACCCTATAATATTCCCAGGAGTACAAGAGGAATCAATATATTGTGGGGCGGTGCAAAGAGGTGAAACGGCGGCTGTGGCGTCTTGGGTCGGCTTTTCCGAGTGAAGGCACGGAATGATATTCTGGACGGATGACACGGAATAAGATCCGCATGCTCCTTTTCTGAAGTTGAGCCTTTTTTTATGTGATGGGCGATTCTTCAGAGGTCAGTTGGACGCAGCCGTTGAGGCATTTTGTCTTTACA
The DNA here is from genome assembly GCA_963978905.1 of Trichostrongylus colubriformis. Classification (NCBI taxonomy): domain Eukaryota; kingdom Metazoa; phylum Nematoda; class Chromadorea; order Rhabditida; family Trichostrongylidae; genus Trichostrongylus; species Trichostrongylus colubriformis. Next base: position 25,690,358 of record OZ022260.1, read on the forward strand.
CACTGTATTATTGCCAGGTGGTACCAAAGGAGCCATAGTGGGGTGGTAAAAAATTATGAAGCTTCTATATATGCTCCCAGGAGTTGTGTGATCGGGACTGTGTAGGGAAGGCACGGAAGAAGGACCGATTTGATCGGTTCCTGGAGTCGAGCCAATTTTGCATGTTATGGCGCTTCTCCAAAGGTCAGTCGTAAATTGCTATCGATCATTCTCATCTCACACCCTATAATATTCCCAGGAGTACAAGAGGAATCAATATATTGTGGGGCGGTGCAAAGAGGTGAAACGGCGGCTGTGGCGTCTTGGGTCGGCTTTTCCGAGTGAAGGCACGGAATGATATTCTGGACGGATGACACGGAATAAGATCCGAATCGCTCCTTTTCTGAAGTTGAGCCTTTTCTTATATGATGGGCGCTTCTTCAGAGGTCAGTTGGACGCAGCCGTTGATGCATTTTGTCTTTACACACTGTATTATTGCCAGGTGGTACCAAAGGAGCCATAGTGGGGTGGTACAAAATTATGAAGCTTCTATATATGCTCCCAGGAGTTGTCTGATAAGGACTGTGTGGGCAAGGCATGGAAGAAGGACCGATTTGATCGTTCCTGGAGTCGAGCCAATTTTGCATGTTATGGCGCTTCTCCAAAGGTCAGTCGTAAATTGCTATCGATCATTCTCATCTCACACCCTATAATATTCCCAGGAGTACAAGAGGAATCAATATATTGTGGGGCGGTGCAAAGAGGTGAAACGGCGGCTGTGGCGTCTTGGGTCGGCTTTTCCGAGTGAAGGCACGGAATAATATTCTGGACGGATGACACGGAATAAGATCCGAATCGCTCCTTTTCTGAAGTTGAGCCTTTTCTTATATGATGGGCGCTTCTTCAGAGGTCAGTTGGACGCAGCCGTTGATGCATTTTGTCTTTACACACTGTATTATTGCCAGGTGGTACCAAAGGAGCCATAGTGGGGTGGTACAAAATTATGAAGCTTCTATATATGCTCCCAGGAGTTGTCTGATAAGGACTGTGTGGGCAAGGCACGGAAGAAGGACCGATTTGATCGTTCCTGGAGTCGAGCCAATTTTGCATGTTATGGCGCTTCTCCAAAGGTCAGTCGGAAATCGATCATTTTCACCTGACACCCTGTAATATTCCCAGGAGTACAAAAAGAATCAATATATTGCGGGGCGGTGCAAAATGGCGAAACTGCAGTTATGGCGTCTAGAGCCTGCTTTTCCGAGGGAAGAAAAGGCACGGAATGAATACTCTGAGCGGAAGACACGGAATAAGATCCGTATTGCTGCCTTTCTGAAGTTGACCCATTTCTTATGTGATGGGCGCTTCTTCAGAGGTCAGTTGGACGCAGCCGTTGATGCATTTTGTCTTTACACACTGTATTGTTGCCAGGTGGTACCAAGGAGCCATATGTCGTGGGGTGGTACAAAATTATGAAGCTTCTATATATGCTCTCAGGAGTTGTCTGATAAGGACTGTGTGGGCAAGGCACGGAAGAAGGACCGATTTGATCGTTCCTGGAGTCGAGCCAATTTTGCATGTTATGGCGCTTCTCCAAAGGTCAGTCGGAAATTACTATCGATCATTTTCACCTAACACCCTATAATATTCCCAGGAGTACAAAAAGAATCAATATATTGCGGGGCGGTGCAAAATGGCGAAACTGCAGTTATGGCGTCTAGAGCCTGCTTTTCCGAGGGAAGAAAAGGCACGGAATGAATACTCTGAGCGGAAGACACGGAATAAGATCCGTATTGCTGCCTTTCTGAAGTTGACCCATTTCTTATGTGATGGGCGCTTCTTCAGAGGTCAGTCAGACACATCCGTTGATGCATTTTGTCTTTGTCATTCTGTCATTCTTGAGGTCAGCCAGAGATGTAAGAAGGCACGGAATGATATTTTGGACGGATAACACGGAATAAGATCCGCATGCTCCTTTTCTGAAGTTGAGCCTTTTTTTATGTGATGGGCGCTTCTTCAGAGGTCAGTTGGACGCAGCCGTTGATGCATTTTGTCTTTACACACTGTATTATTGCCAGGTGGTACCAAAGGAGCCATAGTGGGGTGGTACAAAATTATGAAGCTTCTATATATGCTCCCAGGAGTTGTCTGATCGGGACTGTGTAGGGAAGGCACGGAAGAAGGACCGATTTGATCGGTTCCTGGAGTCGAGCCAATTTTGCATGTTATGGCGCTTCTCCAAAGGTCAGTCGAAAATTACTATCGATCATTTTCACCTCACACCCTATAATATTCCCAGGAGTACGAAAGGAATCAATTTTTTGTGGGCGGTGCAAAATGGCGAAACCGCGGTTACGGCGTCTGAGGTCTGCTTATCCGAGTGAAGGCACGGAATGATATTTTGGACGGATAACACGGAATAAGATCCGCATGCTCCTTTTCTGGAGTTGAGCCTTTTTTTATGTGATGGGCGCTTCTTCAGAGGTCAGTTGGACGCAGCCGTTGATGCATTTTGTCTTTACACACTGTATTGTTGCTAGGTGGTACCAAGGAGCCATATGTCGTGGGGTGGTACAAAATTATGAAGCTTCTGTATATGCTCCCAGGAGTTGTCCGATAAGGACTGTGTGGGCAAGGCACGGAAGAAGGACCGATTTGATCGTTCCTGGAGTCGAGCCAATTTTGCATGTTATGGCGCTTCTCCAAAGGTCAGTCGGAAATCGATCATTTTCACCTGACACCCTATAATATTCCCAGGAGTACAAAAAGAATCGATATATTGCGGGGCGGTGCAAAATGGCGAAACTGCAGTTATGGCGTCTAGAGCCTGCTTTTCCGAGGGAAGAAAAGGCACGGAATGAATACTCTGAGCGGAATACACGGAATAAGATCCGTATTGCTGCCTTTCTGAAGTTGACCCATTTCTTATGTGATGGGCGCTTCTTCAGAGGTCAGTCAGACACATCCGTTGATGCATTTTGTCTTTGTCATTCTGTCATTCTTGAGGTCAGCCAGAGATGTAAAGAAGGCCACAATATGAATGTTGAGCCACCTTTTTGTTAGGCTGTGCCAGGAAAGCTATTCTTTCCTGTGAGATGCAACATATTCACAGAAATTCTGTAATCGCGTAATATAAAAAAGCGGAAATTCGCAATATATTTCATCGCCTTCTGAAGTCGACAGCCCTTTTATGATGAGTGCTTTTTCTGAGGTCAGTCAGCGCTGTTAATTCGACCTATTTCATACACATAGTTTGAATTTTATATATCGGTGCAACAGAAAACGTATATAATTTTTCAGTGAAAGAAACCACAGTAGGAACTCACTGAAATTGACAAGATGCTGATCTATTTGATTCGTATTTTATGTATGAAATGAAGTGGATCTACAGTATAATGAACTGATTTACTTTGTCTTAAGTGGTTCCAAGAACACCAGACCGAAAGCAGTTGGCTGGCGCACATAACCGCGCGAATGATGTCTATGATGTGCGAACAAGGGATGACCTCATAAAAAATGCATCACATACCAATACCGACTTCGTCTTCCTCTTACATCCTATTTTACCTTTGGGTACAAACACAGCAGCTGTGAGCCGTGAAACCTCTATTAATGAACAAGTGATAGTGGAACTGTGCCGGCTTTGCTGAGAGGTAGATATGCTATGGTAAGCAGGTAGTTATAGGAGCAGCTGAAGAAGACCCGTCGTCAGTGGGTTAAAATATAAAGCGAATGTGCCGGTTTTCTGAGGGGTAGATATGCTCCAACACCCGCGAAAGTCAAAAGCCGAGAGTCGCCCCTATAAGGCCGGCTTAGCCGGCCTCCAAAGCCGGCGAAGCCGGCTCCCGGGCCGGCGCAGCCGGCGCCCAAGCCGCCGAAGGCGGGGGCCGGCGAAGCCGGCCCGGGCCAGTCGGATTGGCCGGCGTTAGCCGGCCAAGACGACTGGTCTTGCTATATATTAGGTTGATTCATAATAAATCAGACGTTAACTCGTTGCTGAGTTAACGAAAATGGACGCGCGAGGTACCGTTGGAATGAGTATGAAAAGCTCTTCAAAAACCCGCAAAATAATCTCTCCAAAGTAGTTTCATTCCGCCACCATGCCGCACGATTTGAAGCCGTTCAGAGACCACATCCGCAACGTCATACTATTTATATCGCTATCTGGCCAGAAACCCGCGGATATCGAGAAACGTCTGAAAGAAGTTCACAAGGAGCATGCACCCGCCAGAAGTACAGTGTACTTGTGGCATTCGAAGTTCGCGTCAGGGGACTATTCCATCGAAGACGAAAACCACGGTTGGTGGAGCGTACACGGCGTAGAATACTGGAAGCTGCTCGATGAAGGTACAACAGTATCCGCCGACGTCTACTTTCGTCAATTACGAGAATTCAAGGCAGATGTCCAAAGTTCGCTACGGCGACGGTCACATGTCTACTTCCAGCACGACAACGCGAGACCGCATATTGCAAGATCGACCACGGCCGAGCTGCTGTCGTACAGTTGGACCGTGCTTCCATACCCACCGTACTCCCCAGACCTGGCCCCTTCAGATTTCCACCTTTTCTCTCACAGCCAAGGCCACCTGGACGTCCAAGACTTCAAAACTCGCGACGACGTCAAGACGGCACTCGGCAGCTTCTTGGAGCTCCAGCCTCCGGCCTTTTGGAGCAAGGGCATCCATGATCTGCCTAACCCGTGGCAGAAGGTCATCGATAAAGATGGAGTATATTTTAGGTGAATCCCTGTTGTCGTAAAAAAGTTGTACGACAATGATTAAAATTTGTCAATTTGTCCGATTTATTATGAATCAACCTAATATATTTCGCTTATTGCCAGTACCAGTTGGCTGGCGCAGAATACTGCGCGCGATTCATGGCGATGTTGTGCGAAATGGGTGTTTCGGCCCGACCACAGCGGAGCGGAGATTTCCTTCCCTCTGCTTGCTCCCCAGCTGAGCTATTGAATTGCAAAAAAGCAGAGAAGATGGCGTGATAAAAAAGCATTTTGGTATCGGTATACTTCCATCGCTTTCCATGAAACCCATTTTGCACGTAATCCACACGAATCGTGCGCAGTAGTGTGCGCCAGCCAACTGATCATCATTGGGAGTTTGGGTAGTTTGGAAATCGATAGTTTTGTATTCGATTGCATCGATTGGTAACAAATAGATCACTTGCTGAGAATCTAATTCGTACACATTGATGGTAGGCCATATCCCGCTTATCGATGTTTATCGTTTTCGTAAACATGCTTCACTACTTGAAATTTCACATAGTCTAGCGGTCGATACCCAGTGTTGCTGCAAGTACCGCATTAGAAAATGATTCCGAGTGAACCGCTTGCTTTGCTATCACAAGAATAGGTTGTATCATGATTATCAATGGAGATCGCATTATCAAGAGAAAGGCACTATTTTTTTTTGCTACGCATTCAGCGGTCGATACATCGGTCAGTGATATCAGAACATTAACAAAATATGTTTACCCTGCCAATGCGCATCAGACGCTTTTGCTAAAGCGGTCGTACGTTGTTAGCAAGGATCTCATCCCATCCAATTCTTGACGGTCTTATCAGTCACTGTAAGCCGTTATCAGTTTCACTGAGGCTCCTGTACCCAACAGTACCATTGAGGTACCCGTACCCTACAATACCTGCGAATATGAAGATTCCACTGTTAGCCTAGAAGCAAGCCGGCCGTGGTGACATTTCCCTTTCTCACGCTCCTAATCGAAGCTTATCAACTATTATCAGTTTCGATCACCCACTATTAATGTCCCCGTCCCACCCTGCTAAACACCCATGAGTGTCAACGCTCCTGGATCAACGCGAAAGGCGAAACCAATTTGACGACTTTAGCCTTTTCACGCCCCTTATCGAATCTTATCAACCATTATCAGTGCGGGTCACCCACCATTAGTGTTCCTGCCTCATCCCGCAAACACATATAAATGTCAGCGCTCTTGGATCAACGCGAAAGGCAAAACGAATTCGACGACGTTTGCCTTCTCGTGCTCTTTATCAAATCTTATGAACCATTATCAACTTGGATCACCCACCATATGTCCCTGACCCACCCTGCTAAACACCCATAAGTGTCAGCGCTCTTGGATAAACGCGAAAAGCGAAACGGATTTGACGACTCTAGCCTTTTTACGCTCCTTATCGAATCTTATCAACCGTTATCAATGCTGGTCATCCGCCATTAATGTCCCCGTCCCATCTCGCGAAACACCTATGGGTGTCAGCGCTTTAGGATCAACCCGAAAGGCGAAACGGATTTGGTGACATTTGCCTTCTGAGGCTCCTTATCAGCCCTTATCAGCTGCTATCACTTTCGGTCCACCACCGCTGAAGTTTCCTTGGCATTCACTATACCACTTGTAAAATTCAGCGTCCCAGCTTTGCTGCGACGCGAGATATGAATTTCGTGAGAGACGGACAAACACACACACACAGACACACACTCAGACGTACTAAGCGAATTATATATAGTAGGATGGTATCCTGATCATGAAATGTAGTACGTAGTATCAAAAGACGCGCATCATTATTTGAACCCTAGGCAGTTTAGCGGTCGATACATAGGCAACTGATATCGGAACATAATCAGAATATGTTCACCCAATGACACTGTTCATTAGACGCTTTCATTGTAGCGGTGGTGAAGTAGTAACAGTGGTGTACTGGATTTTACCCAAACCACTTCCTAACGGCTCTTATCAGCGCTAATTAGTCGTTATCAAACTCAATTCGTCACCATTAAGGTCCCCGTACCACCTCAAACAATAACTATGGTTTGGACACTTCTTTATCTGATAAGAGAGGAAACGGATTTCGCGAAATTCGCCTTTTGACGCTCCTTATCGAATCTTATCAGCCGTTATCAATGCGGGTCACTCACCATTGATGTCCCCATCCCACCCCGCACAATACCTATGAATGTCAGCGCCTTTGGATCAACGCGAACGGTGAAATGGATTTGGCGACTCTAGTATTTCCACATTCCTTATCGAATCTTATCAGCCGTTATCAATGCGGGTCACCCACCATTGATGTCCCCGTCCCACCCCGCACAACACCTGTGAATGTCAGCGCCCTTGGATCATTGCGGACGGTGAAATGGATTTGGCGACTCTAGTCCTTTCACATTCCTTATCGAATCTTATCAGCCGTTATCAATGCGGGTCGCCCACCATTAATGTCCCCGTCCCACCCCGCACAACACCTGTGAGTATGAACGCTCCGGGACCAATGCAAACAGAGAGACGGATTTGGCGACTCTGGTCCTTTCACATTCCTTATCGAATCTTATCAGCCGTTATCAATGTGGCTCACCTACCATTAATGTCCCCGTCCCACCCCGCACAACACCTGTGAATGTCAGCGCCCTTGGATCATTGCGGACGGTGAAATGGATTTGGCGACTCTAGTCCTTTCACATTCCTTATCGAATCTTATCAGCCGTTATCAATGCGGGTCACCCACCATTAATGTCCCCGTCCCACCCCGCACAACACCTGTGAATGTCAGCGCCTTTGAATCAACGCGGACTGTGAAATGGATTTGGCGACTCTAGTCTTTTCACATTCCTTATCGAATCCTATCAGCCGTTATCAATGCGGCTCACCTACCATTAATGTCACCGTCCCACCCCGCACAACACCTGTGAATGTCAGCGCCCTTGGATCATTGCGGACGGTGAAATGGATTTGGCGACTCTAGTCTTTTCACATTCCTTATCGAATATTATCAGCCGTTATCAATGCGGGTCACCCACCATTAATGTCCCCGTCCCACCCCGCACAACACCTGTGAATGTCAGCGCCTTTGAATCAACGCGGACTGTGAAATGGATTTGGCGACTCTAGTCTTTTCACATTCCTTATCGAATCTTATCAGCAGTTATCGATGCGGGTCACCCACCATTAATGTCCCCGTCCCACCCCGCACAACACCTGTGAATGTCAGCGCCCTTGGATCATTGCGGACTGTGAAATGTATTTGGCGACTCTAGTCTTTTCACATTCCTTATCGAATCTTATCAGCCGTTATCAATGCGGGTCACCCACCATTAATGTCCCCGTCCCACCCCGCACAACACCTGTGAATGTCAGCGCCCTTGGATCATTGCGGACGGTGAAATGGATTTGGCGACTCTAGTCCTTTCACATTCCTTATCGAATCTTATCAGCCGTTATCAATGCGGGTCACCCACCATTAATGTCCCCGTCCCACCCCGCACAACACCTGTGAATGTCAGCGCCCTTGGATCATTGCGGACGGTGAAATGGATTTGGCGACTCTAGTCCTTTCACATTCCTTATCGAATCTTATCAGCCGTTATCAATGCGGGTCACCCACCATTAATGTCCCCGTCCCACCCCGCACAACACCTGTGAGTATGAACGCTCCGGGACCAATGCAAACAGAGAGACGGATTTGGCGACTCTGGTCCTTTCACATTCCTTATCGAATCTTATCAGCCGTTATCAATGCGGCTCACCTACCATTAATGTCACCGTCCCACCCCGCACAACACCTGTGAGTATGAACGCTCCGGGACCAATGCAAACAGAGAGACGGATTTGGCGACTCTGGTCCTTTCACATTCCTTATCGAATCTTATCAGCCTTATCGATGCGGGTCACCCACCATTAATGTCCCCGTCCCACCCCGCACAACACCTGTGAGTATGAACGCTCCGGGACCAATGCAAACAGAGAGACGGATTTGGCGACTCTGGTCCTTTCACATTCCTTATCGAATCTTATCAGCCGTTATCAATGCGGCTCACCTACCATTAATGTCACCGTCCCACCCCGCACAACACCTGTGTGTATGAACGCTCCGGGACCAATGCAAACAGAGAGACGGATTTGGCGACTCTGGTCCTTTCACATTCCTTATCGAATCTTATCAGCCGTTATCAATGCGGCTCACCTACCATTAATGTCCCCGTCCCACCCCGCACAACACCTGTGAATGTCAGCGCCCTTGGATCATTGCGGACGGTGAAATGGATTTGGCGACTCTAGTCTTTTCACATTCCTTATCGAATCTTATCAGCCGTTATCGATGCGGGTCACCCACCATTAATGTCCCCGTCCCACCCCGCACAACACCTGTGAATGTCAGCGCCCTTGGATCATTGCGGACGGTGAAATGGATTTGGCGACTCTAGTCCTTTCACATTCCTTATCGAATCTTATCAGCCGTTATCAATGCGGCTCACCTACCATTAATGTCACCGTCCCACCCCGCACAACACCTGTGAATGTCAGCGCCCTTGGATCATTGCGGACGGTGAAATGGATTTGGCGACTCTAGTCTTTTCACATTCCTTATCGAATCTTATCAGCCGTTATCAATGCGGGTCACCCACCATTAATGTCCCCGTCCCACCCCGCACAACACCTGTGAATGTCAGCGCCCTTGGATCATTGCGGACGGTGAAATGGATTTGGCGACTCTAGTCCTTTCACATTCCTTATCGAATCTTATCAGCCGTTATCAATGCGGGTCACCCACCATTAATGTCCCCGTCCCACCCCGCACAACACTTGTGAGTATGAACGCTCCGGGACCAATGCAAACAGAGAGACGGATTTGGCGACTCTAGTCTTTTCACATTCCTTATCGAATCTTATCAGCCGTTATCAATGCGGGTCACCCACCATTAATGTCCCCGTCCCACCCCGCACAACACCTGTGAGTATGAACGCTCCGGGACCAATGCAAACAGAGAGACGGATTTGGCGACTCTGGTCCTTTCACATTCCTTATCGAATCTTATCAGCCGTTATCAATGCGGCTCAACACCTGTGAATGTCAGCGCCCTTGGATCATTGCGGACGGTGAAATGGATTTGGCGACTCTAGTCCTTTCACATTCCTTATCGAATCTTATCAGCCGTTATCGATGCGGGTCACCCACCATTGATGTCCCCGTCCCACCCCGCACAACACTGTCAGCCCCCTTGGATCATTGCGGACGGTGAAATGGATTTGGCGACTCTAGTCTTTTCACATTCCTTATCGAATCTTATCAGCCGTTATCAATGCGGGTCACCCACCATTAATGTCCCCGTCCCACCCCGCACAACACCTGTGAATGTCAGCGCCCTTGGATCATTGCGGACGGTGAAATGGATTTGGCGACTCTAGTCCTTTCACATTCCTTATCGAATCTTATCAGCCGTTATCAATGCGGGTCACCCACCATTAATGTCCCCGTCCCACCCCGCACAACACTTGTGAGTATGAACGCTCCGGGACCAATGCAAACAGAGAGACGGATTTGGCGACTCTAGTCTTTTCACATTCCTTATCGAATCTTATCAGCCGTTATCAATGCGGGTCACCCACCATTAATGTCCCCGTCCCACCCCGCACAACACCTGTGAGTATGAACGCTCCGGGACCAATGCAAACAGAGAGACGGATTTGGCGACTCTGGTCCTTTCACATTCCTTATCGAATCTTATCAGCCGTTATCAATGCGGCTCACCTACCATTAATGTCACCGTCCCACCCCGCACAACACCTGTGAGTATGAACGCTCCGGGACCAATGCAAACAGAGAGACGGATTTGGCGACTCTGGTCCTTTCACATTCCTTATCGAATCTTATCAGCCTTATCGATGCGGGTCACCCACCATTAATGTCCCCGTCCCACCCCGCACAACACCTGTGAATGTCAGCGCCCTTGGATCATTGCGGACGGTGAAATGGATTTGGCGACTCTAGTCCTTTCACATTCCTTATCGAATCCTATCAGCCGTTATCAATGCGGCTCACCTACCATTAATGTCACCGTCCCACCCCGCACAACACCTGTGAATGTCAGCGCCCTTGGATCATTGCGGACGGTGAAATGGATTTGGCGACTCTAGTCTTTTCACATTCCTTATCGAATCTTATCAGCCGTTATCAATGCGGGTCACCCACCATTAATGTCCCCGTCCCACCCCGCACAACACCTGTGAATGTCAGCGCCCTTGGATCATTGCGGACGGTGAAATGGATTTGGCGTCTCTAGTCCTTTCACATTCCTTATCGAATCTTATCAGCCGTTATCAATGCGGGTCACCCACCATTAATGTCCCCGTCCCACCCCGCACAACACCTGTGAGTATGAACGCTCCGGGACCAATGCAAACAGAGAGACGGATTTGGCGACTCTGGTCCTTTCACATTCCTTATCGAATCTTATCAGCCGTTATCAATGCGGCTCACCTACCATTAATGTCACCGTCCCACCCCGCACAACACCTGTGTGTATGAACGCTCCGGGACCAATGCAAACAGAGAGACGGATTTGGCGACTCTGGTCCTTTCACATTCCTTATCGAATCTTATCAGCCGTTATCAATGCGGCTCACCTACCATTAATGTCCCCGTCCCACCCCGCACAACACCTGTGAATGTCAGCGCCCTTGGATCATTGCGGACGGTGAAATGGATTTGGCGACTCTAGTCTTTTCACATTCCTTATCGAATCTTATCAGCCGTTATCGATGCGGGTCACCCACCATTAATGTCCCCGTCCCACCCCGCACAACACCTGTGAATGTCAGCGCCCTTGGATCATTGCGGACGGTGAAATGGATTTGGCGACTCTAGTCCTTTCACATTCCTTATCGAATCTTATCAGCCGTTATCAATGCGGCTCACCTACCATTAATGTCACCGTCCCACCCCGCACAACACCTGTGAATGTCAGCGCCCTTGGATCATTGCGGACGGTGAAATGGATTTGGCGACTCTAGTCTTTTCACATTCCTTATCGAATCTTATCAGCCGTTATCAATGCGGGTCACCCACCATTAATGTCCCCGTCCCACCCCGCACAACACCTGTGAATGTCAGCGCCCTTGGATCATTGCGGACGGTGAAATGGATTTGGCGACTCTAGTCCTTTCACATTCCTTATCGAATCTTATCAGCCGTTATCAATGCGGGTCACCCACCATTAATGTCCCCGTCCCACCCCGCACAACACTTGTGAGTATGAACGCTCCGGGACCAATGCAAACAGAGAGACGGATTTGGCGACTCTAGTCTTTTCACATTCCTTATCGAATCTTATCAGCCGTTATCAATGCGGGTCACCCACCATTAATGTCCCCGTCCCACCCCGCACAACACCTGTGAGTATGAACGCTCCGGGACCAATGCAAACAGAGAGACGGATTTGGCGACTCTGGTCCTTTCACATTCCTTATCGAATCTTATCAGCCGTTATCAATGCGGCTCACCTACCATTAATGTCACCGTCCCACCCCGCACAACACCTGTGAATGTCGGCGCCCTTGGATCATTGCGGACGGTGAAATGGATTTGGCGACTCTAGTCCTTTCACATTCCTTATCGAATCTTATCAGCCGTTATCAATGCGGGTCACCCACCATTAATGTCCCCGTCCCACCCCGCACAACACTTGTGAGTATGAACGCTCCGGGACCAATGCAAACAGAGAGACGGATTTGGCGACTCTGGTCCTTTCACATTCCTTATCGAATCTTATCAGCCGTTATCAATGCGGCTCAACACCTGTGAATGTCAGCGCCCTTGGATCATTGCGGACGGTGAAATGGATTTGGCGACTCTAGTCCTTTCACATTCCTTATCGAATCTTATCAGCCGTTATCAATGCGGGTCACCCACCATTAATGTCCCCGTCCCACCCCGCACAACACCTGTGAATGTCAGCGCCCTTGGATCATTGCGGACGGTGAAATGGATTTGGCGACTCTAGTCTTTTCACATTCCTTATCGAATCTTATCAGCCGTTATCAATGCGGGTCACCCACCATTAATGTCCCCGTCCCACCCCGCACAACACTTGTGAGTATGAACGCTCCGGGACCAATGCAAACAGAGAGACGGATTTGGCGACTCTGGTCCTTTCACATTCCTTATCGAATCTTATCAGCCGTTATCAATGCGGCTCAACACCTGTGAATGTCAGCGCCCTTGGATCATTGCGGACGGTGAAATGGATTTGGCGACTCTAGTCCTTTCACATTCCTTATCGAATCTTATCAGCCGTTATGGATGCGGGTCACCCACCATTGATGTCCCCGTCCCACCCCGCACAACACTGTCAGCCCCCTTGGATCAACGCGGACTGTGAAATGGATTTGGCGACTCTAGTCTTTTCACATTCCTTATCGAATCTTATCAGCCGTTATCGATGCGGGTCACCCACCATTAATGTCACCGTCCCACCCCGCACAACACCTGTGAATGTCAGCGCCCTTGGATCATTGCGGACGGTGAAATGGATTTGGCGACTCTAGTCTTTTCACATTCCTTATCGAATATTATCAGCCGTTATCAATGCGAGTCACCCACCATTGATGTCCCCATCCCACCCCGCACAACACCTATGAATTTCAGCGCCCTTGGATCAACGCGGACTGTGAAATGGATTTGGCGACTCTAGTCCTTTCACATTCCTTATCGAATCTTATCAGCCGTTATCGATGCGGGTCACCCACCATTAATGTCCCCGTCCCACCCCGCACAACACCTGTGAATGTTAGCGCCCTTGGATCATTGCGGACGGTGAAATGGATTTGGCGACTCTAGTCTTTTCACATTCCTTATCGAATCTTATCAGCCGTTATCAATGCGGCTCACCTACCATTAATGTCACCGTCCCACCCCGCACAACACCTGTGAATGTCAGCGCCCTTGGATCATTGCGGACGGTGAAATGGATTTGGCGACTCTAGTCCTTTCACATTCCTTATCGAATCTTATCAGCCGTTATCAATGCGGGTCGCCCACCATTAATGTCCCCGTCCCACCCCGCACAACACCTGTGAGTATGAACGCTCCGGGACCAATGCAAACAGAGAGACGGATTTGGCGACTCTGGTCCTTTCACATTCCTTATCGAATCTTATCAGCCGTTATCAATGCGGGTCACCCACCATTAATGTCACCGTCCCACCCCGCACAACACCTGTGAATGTCAGCGCCCTTGGATCATTGCGGACGGTGAAATGGATTTGGCGACTCTAGTCCTTTCACATTCCTTATCGAATCTTATCAGCCGTTATCAATGCGGGTCACCCACCATTAATGTCCCCGTCCCACCCCGCACAACACTTGTGAGTATGAACGCTCCGGGACCAATGCAAACAGAGAGACGGATTTGGCGACTCTGGTCCTTTCACATTCGTTATCGAATCTTATCAGCCGTTATCAATGCGGGTCACCCACCATTAATGTCCCCGTCCCACCCCGCACAAACCTGTGAATGTCAGCGCCCTTGGATCATTGCGGACGGTGAAATGGATTTGGCGACTCTAGTCTTTTCACATTCCTTATCGAATCTTATCAGCCGTTATCGATGCGGGTCACCCACCATTGATGTCCCCGTCCCACCCCGCACAACCCTGTCAGCCCCCTTGGATCAACGCGGACTGTGAAATGGATTTGGCGACTCTAGTCTTTTCACATTCCTTATCGAATCTTATCAGCCGTTATCAATGCGAGTCACCCACCATTGATGTCCCCATCTCACCCCGCACAACACCTATGAATGTCAGCGCCTTTGAATCAACGCGGACTGTGAAATGGATTTGGCGACTCTAGTCCTTTCACATTCTTATCGAATCTTATCAGCCGTTATCAATGCGGCTCACCTACCATTAATGTCACCGTCCCACCCCGCACAATACCTGTGAATGTCAGCGCCCTTGGATCATTGCGGACGGTGAAATGGATTTGGCGACTCTAGTCTTTTCACATTCCTTATCGAATATTATCAGCCGTTATCGATGCGGGTCACCCACCATTAATGTCACCGTCCCACCCCGCACAACACCTGTGAATGTCAGCGCCCTTGGATCATTGCGGACGGTGAAATGGATTTGGCGACTCTAGTCTTTTCACATTCCTTATCGAATCTTATCAGCCGTTATCAATGCGGGTCACCCACCATTAATGTCCCCGTCCCACCCCGCACAACACCTATGAATTTCAGCGCCCTTGGATCAACGCGGACGGTGAAATGGATTTGGCGACTCTAGTCTTTTCACATTCCTTATCGAATCTTATCAGCCGTTATCGATGCGGGTCACCCACCATTAATGTCACCGTCCCACCCCGCACAACACCTGTGAATGTCAGCGCCCTTGGATCATTGCGGACGGTGAAATGGATTTGGCGACTCTAGTCCTTTCACATTCCTTATCGAATCTTATCAGCCGTTATCAATGCGGGTCACCCACCATTAATGTCCCCGTCCCACCCCGCACAACACCTGTGAATGACAGCGCCCTTGGATCATTCGGACGGTGAAATGGATTTGGCGACTCTAGTCCTTTCACATTCCTTATCGAATCTTATCAGCCGTTATCGATGCGGGTCACCCACCATTAATGTCCCCGTCCCACCCCGCACAACACCTGTGAATGTTAGCGCCCTTGGATCATTGCGGACGGTGAAATGGATTTGGCGACTCTAGTCTTTTCACATTCCTTATCGAATCTTATCAGCCGTTATCAATGCGGCTCACCTACCATTAATGTCACCGTCCCACCCCGCACAACACCTGTGAATGTCAGCGCCCTTGGATCATTGCGGACGGTGAAATGGATTTGGCGACTCTAGTCCTTTCACATTCCTTATCGAATCTTATCAGCCGTTATCAATGCGGCTCACCTACCATTAATGTCATCGTCCCACCCCGCACAACACCTGTGAATGTCAGCGCCCTTGGATCATTGCGGACGGTGAAATGGATTTGGCGACTCTAGTCCTTTCACATTCCTTATCGAATCTTATGAGCCGTTATCAATGCGGGTCACCCACCATTAATGTCCCCGTCCCACCCCGCACAACACCTGTGAGTATGAACGCTCCGGGACCAATGCAAACAGAGAGACGGATTTGGCGACTCTGGTCCTTTCACATTCCTTATCGAATCTTATCAGCCGTTATCAATGCGGGTCACCCACCATTAATGTCACCGTCCCACCCCGCACAACACCTGTGAATGTCAGCGCCCTTGGATCATTGCGGACGGTGAAATGGATTTGGCGACTCTAGTCCTTTCACATTCCTTATCGAATCTTATCAGCCGTTATCAATGCGGGTCACCCACCATTAATGTCCCCGTCCCACCCCGCACAACACTTGTGAGTATGAACGCTCCGGGACCAATGCAAACAGAGAGACGGATTTGGCGACTCTGGTCCTTTCACATTCCTTATCGAATCTTATCAGCCGTTATCAATGCGGGTCACCCACCATTAATGTCCCCGTCCCACCCCGCACAACACCTGTGAATGTCAGCGCCCTTGGATCATTGCGGACGGTGAAATGGATTTGGCGACTCTAGTCTTTTCACATTCCTTATCGAATCTTATCAGCCGTTATCGATGCGGGTCACCCACCATTGATGTCCCCGTCCCACCCCGCACAACACTGTCAGCCCCCTTGGATCAACGCGGACGGTGAAATGGATTTGGCGACTCTAGTCTTTTCACATTCCTTATCGAATCTTATCAGCCGTTATCGATGCGGGTCACCCACCATTGATGTCCCCGTCCCACCCCGCACAACACTGTCAGCCCCCTTGGATCAACGCGGACTGTGAAATGGATTTGGCGACTCTAGTCTTTTCACATTCTTATCGAATCTTATCAGCCGTTATCAATGCGGGTCACCCACCATTAATGTCCCCGTCCCACCCCGCACAACACCTGTGAGTATGAACGCTCCGGGACCAATGCAAACAGAGAGACGGATTTGGCGACTCTGGTCCTTTCACATTCCTTATCGAATCTTATCAGCCGTTATCAATGCGAGTCACCCACCATTGATGTCCCCATCTCACCCCGCACAACACCTATGAATGTCAGCGCCTTTGAATCAACGCGGACTGTGAAATGGATTTGGCGACTCTGGTCCTTTCACATTCCTTATCGAATCTTATCAGCCGTTATCAATGCGGGTCACCCACCATTAATGTCCCCGTCCCACCCCGCACAACACCTGTGAGTATGAACGCTCCGGGACCAATGCAAACAGAGAGACGGATTTGGCGACTCTGGTCCTTTCACATTCCTTATCGAATCTTATCAACCGTTATCAATGCGGCTCACCTACCATTAATGTCACCGTCCCACCCCGCACAATACCTGTGAATGTCAGCGCCCTTGGATCATTGCGGACGGTGAAATGGATTTGGCGACTCTAGTCCTTTCACATTCCTTATCGAATCTTATCAGCCGTTATCAATGCGGGTCACCCACCATTAATGTCCCCGTCCCACCCCGCACAACACCTGTGAGTATGAACGCTCCGGGACCAATGCAAACAGAGAGACGGATTTGGCGACTCTGGTCCTTTCACATTCCTTATCGAATCTTATCAGCCGTTATCAATGCGGGTC
The DNA here is from genome assembly GCA_963978905.1 of Trichostrongylus colubriformis. NCBI lineage: Eukaryota > Metazoa > Nematoda > Chromadorea > Rhabditida > Trichostrongylidae > Trichostrongylus > Trichostrongylus colubriformis. The sequence goes on from OZ022260.1 coordinate 25,707,751, forward strand.
ACCCACCATTAATGTCCCCGTCCCACCCCGCACAACACCTGTGAGTATGAACGCTCCGGGACCAATGCAAACAGAGAGACGGATTTGGCGACTCTGGTCCTTTCACATTCCTTATCGAATCTTATCAGCCGTTATCAATGCGGCTCACCTACCATTGATGTCCCCGTCCCACCCCGCACAACACTGTCAGCCCCCTTGGATCAACGCGGACTGTGAAATGGATTTGGCGACTCTAGTCTTTTCACATTCCTTATCGAATCTTATCAGCCGTTATCGATGCGGGTCACCCACCATTAATGTCACCGTCCCACCCCTCACAACACCTGTGAATGTCAGCGCCCTTGGATCATTGCGGACGGTGAAATGGATATGGCGACTCTAGTCCTTTCACATTCTTATCGAATCTTATCAGCCGTTATCAATGCGGCTCACCTACCATTAATGTCACCGTCCCACCCCGCACAATACCTGTGAATGTCAGCGCCCTTGGATCATTGCGGACGGTGAAATGGATTTGGCGACTCTAGTCTTTTCACATTCCTTATCGAATCTTATCAGCCGTTATCGATGCGGCTCACCTACCATTAATGTCACCGTCCCACCCCGCACAACACCTGTGAATGTCAGCGCCCTTGGATCATTGCGGACGGTGAAATGGATTTGGCGACTCTAGTCCTTTCACATTCCTTATCGAATCTTATCAGCCGTTATCAATGCGGCTCACCTACCATTAATGTCATCGTCCCACCCCGCACAACACCTGTGAATGTCAGCGCCCTTGGATCATTGCGGACGGTGAAATGGATTTGGCGACTCTAGTCCTTTCACATTCCTTATCGAATCTTATCAGCCGTTATCAATGCGGGTCACCCACCATTAATGTCCCCGTCCCACCCCGCACAACACCTGTGAGTATGAACGCTCCGGGACCAATGCAAACAGAGAGACGGATTTGGCGACTCTGGTCCTTTCACATTCCTTATCGAATCTTATCAGCCGTTATCAATGCGGGTCACCCACCATTAATGTCCCCGTCCCACCCCGCACAACACCTGTGAGTATGAACGCTCCGGGACCAATGCAAACAGAGAGACGGATTTGGCGACTCTGGTCCTTTCACATTCCTTATCGAATCTTATCAGCCGTTATCAATGCGGCTCACCTACCATTAATGTCCCCGTCCCACCCCGCACAACACCTGTGAATGTCAGCGCCCTTGGATCATTGCGGACGGTGAAATGGATTTGGCGACTCTAGTCTTTTCACATTCCTTATCGAATATTATCAGCCGTTATCAATGCGGGTCACCAACCATTAATGTCCCCGTCCCACCCCGCACAACACCTGTGAATGTCAGCGCCCTTGGATCATTGCGGACGGTGAAATGGATTTGGCGACTCTAGTCTTTTCACATTCCTTATCGAATCTTATCAGCCGTTATCAATGCGGATCACCCACCATTAATGTCCCCGTCCCACCCCGCACAACACCTGTGACTATGAACGCTCCGGGACCAATGCAAACAGAGAGACGGATTTGGCGACTCTGGTCCTTTCACATTCCTTATCGAATCTTATCAGCCGTTATCAATGCGGCTCACCTACCATTAATGTCACCGTCCCACCCCGCACAACACCTGTGAATGTCAGCGCCCTTGGATCATTGCGGACGGTGAAATGGATTTGGCGACTCTAGTCCTTTCACATTCCTTATCGAATCTTATCAGCCGTTATCAATGCGGGTCACCCACCATTAATGTCCCCGTCCCACCCCGCACAACACCTGTGAGTATGAACGCTCCGGGACCAATGCAAACAGAGAGACGGATTTGGCGACTCTGGTCCTTTCACATTCCTTATCGAATCTTATCAGCCGTTATCAATGCGGGTCACCCACCATTAATGTCCCCGTCCCACCCCGCACAACACCTGTGAGTATGAACGCTCCGGGACCAATGCAAACAGAGAGACGGATTTGGCGACTCTGGTCCTTTCACATTCCTTATCGAATCTTATCAGCCGTTATCAATGCGGCTCACCTACCATTAATGTCCCCGTCCCACCCCGCACAACACCTGTGAATGTCAGCGCCCTTGGATCATTGCGGACGGTGAAATGGATTTGGCGACTCTAGTCTTTTCACATTCCTTATCGAATATTATCAGCCGTTATCAATGCGGGTCACCCACCATTAATGTCCCCGTCCCACCCCGCACAACACCTGTGAATGTCAGCGCCCTTGGATCATTGCGGACGGTGAAATGGATTTGGCGACTCTAGTCTTTTCACATTCCTTATCGAATCTTATCAGCCGTTATCGATGCGGGTCACCCACCATTGATGTCCCCGTCCCACCCCGCACAACACTGTCAGCCCCCTTGGATCAACGCGGACTGTGAAATGGATTTGGCGACTCTAGTCTTTTCACATTCCTTATCGAATCTTATCAGCCGTTATCAATGCGAGTCACCCACCATTGATGTCCCCATCTCACCCCGCACAACACCTATGAATGTCAGCGCCTTTGAATCAACGCGGACTGTGAAATGGATTTGGCGACTCTAGTCTTTTCACATTCCTTATCGAATCTTATCAGCCGTTATCGATGCGGGTCACCCACCATTGATGTCCCCGTCCCACCCCGCACAACACTGTCAGCCCCCTTGGATCAACGCGGACTGTGAAATGGATTTGGCGACTCTAGTCTTTTCACATTCCTTATCGAATCTTATCAGCCGTTATCGATGCGGGTCACCCACCATTAATGTCACCGTCCCACCCCGCACAACACCTGTGAATGTCAGCGCCCTTGGATCATTGCGGACGGTGAAATGGATTTGGCGACTCTAGTCCTTTCACATTCTTATCGAATCTTATCAGCCGTTATCAATGCGGCTCACCTACCATTAATGTCACCGTCCCACCCCGCACAATACCTGTGAATGTCAGCGCCCTTGGATCATTGCGGACGGTGAAATGGATTTGGCGACTCTAGTCTTTTCACATTCCTTATCGAATATTATCAGCCGTTATCGATGCGGGTCACCCACCATTAATGTCACCGTCCCACCCCGCACAACACCTGTGAATGTCAGCGCCCTTGGATCATTGCGGACGGTGAAATGGATTTGGCGACTCTAGTCCTTTCACATTCCTTATCGAATCTTATCAGCCGTTATCAATGCGGGTCACCCACCGTTAATGTCCCCGTCCCACCCCGCACAACACTTGTGAGTATGAACGCTCCGGGACCAATGCAAACAGAGAGACGGATTTGGCGACTCTGGTCCTTTCACATTCCTTATCGAATCTTATCAGCCGTTATCAATGCGGGTCACCCACCATTAATGTCCCCGTCCCACCCCGCACAACACCTGTGAATGTCAGCGCCCTTGGATCATTGCGGACGGTGAAATGGATTTGGCGACTCTAGTCATTTCACATTCCTTATCGAATCTTATCAGCCGTTATCGATGCGAGTCACCCACCATTGATGTCCCCATCTCACCCCGCACAACACCTATGAATGTCAGCGCCTTTGAATCAACGCGGACGGTGAAATGGATTTGGCGACTCTAGTCCTTTCACATTCTTATCGAATCTTATCAGCCGTTATCAATGCGGCTCACCTACCATTAATGTCACCGTCCCACCCCGCACAACACCTGTGAATGTCAGCGCCCTTGGATCATTGCGGACGGTGAAATGGATTTGGCGACTCTAGTCTTTTCACATTCCTTATCGAATATTATCAGCCGTTATCAATGCGGCTCACCTACCATTAATGTCACCGTCCCACCCCGCACAACACCTGTGAGTATGAACGCTCCGGGACCAATGCAAACAGAGAGACGGATTTGGCGACTCTAGTCCTTTCACATTCCTTATCGAATCTTATCAGCCGTTATCAATGCGGGTCACCCACCATTAATGTCACCGTCCCACCCCGCACAACACCTGTGAATGTCAGCGCCCTTGGATCATTGCGGACGGTGAAATGGATTTGGCGACTCTAGTCCTTTCACATTCCTTATCGAATCTTATCAGCCGTTATCAATGCGGGTCACCCACCGTTAATGTCCCCGTCCCACCCCGCACAACACTTGTGAGTATGAACGCTCCGGGACCAATGCAAACAGAGAGACGGATTTGGCGACTCTGGTCCTTTCACATTCCTTATCGAATCTTATCAGCCGTTATCAATGCGGGTCACCCACCATTGATGTCCCCGTCCCACCCCGCACAACACTGTCAGCCCCCTTGGATCAACGCGGACTGTGAAATGGATTTGGCGACTCTAGTCTTTTCACATTCCTTATCGAATCTTATCAGCCGTTATCAATGCGAGTCACCCACCATTGATGTCCCCATCTCACCCCGCACAACACCTATGAATGTCAGCGCCTTTGAATCAACGCGGACGGTGAAATGGATTTGGCGACTCTAGTCTTTTCACATTCCTTATCGAATCTTATCAGCCGTTATCAATGCGGCTCACCTACCATTAATGTCACCGTCCCACCCCGCACAACACCTGTGAATGTCAGCGCCCTTGGATCATTGCGGACGGTGAAATGGATTTGGCGACTCTAGTCTTTTCACATTCCTTATCGAATATTATCAGCCGTTATCAATGCGGCTCACCTACCATTAATGTCACCGTCCCACCCCGCACAACACCTGTGAGTATGAACGCTCCGGGACCAATGCAAACAGAGAGACGGATTTGGCGACTCTGGTCCTTTCACATTCCTTATCGAATCTTATCAGCCGTTATCAATGCGGATCACCCACCATTAATGTCCCCGTCCCACCCCGCACAACACCTGTGACTATGAACGCTCCGGGACCAATGCAAACAGAGAGACGGATTTGGCGACTCTGGTCCTTTCACATTCCTTATCGAATCTTATCAGCCGTTATCAATGCGGCTCACCTACCATTAATGTCCCCGTCCCACCCCGCACAACACCTGTGAATGTCAGCGCCCTTGGATCATTGCGGACGGTGAAATGGATTTGGCGACTCTAGTCCTTTCACATTCCTTATCGAATCTTATCAGCCGTTATCAATGCGGGTCACCCACCATTAATGTCCCCGTCCCACCCCGCACAACACCTGTGAATGTCAGCGCCCTTGGATCATTGCGGACGGTGAAATGGATTTGGCGACTCTAGTCTTTTCACATTCCTTATCGAATATTATCAGCCGTTATCGATGCGGGTCACCCACCATTAATGTCACCGTCCCACCCCGCACAACACCTGTGAATGTCAGCGCCCTTGGATCATTGCGGACGGTGAAATGGATTTGGCGACTCTAGTCCTTTCACATTCCTTATCGAATCTTATCAGCCGTTATCAATGCGGGTCACCCACCGTTAATGTCCCCGTCCCACCCCGCACAACACTTGTGAGTATGAACGCTCCGGGACCAATGCAAACAGAGAGACGGATTTGGCGACTCTGGTCCTTTCACATTCCTTATCGAATCTTATCAGCCGTTATCAATGCGGCTCACCTACCATTAATGTCACCGTCCCACCCCGCACAATACCTGTGAATGTCAGCGCCCTTGGATCATTGCGGACGGTGAAATGGATTTGGCGACTCTAGTCTTTTCACATTCCTTATCGAATCTTATCAGCCGTTATCGATGCGGCTCACCTACCATTAATGTCCCCGTCCCACCCCGCACAACACCTGTGAATGTCAGCGCCCTTGGATCATTGCGGACGGTGAAATGGATTTGGCGACTCTAGTCTTTTCACATTCCTTATCGAATCTTATCAGCCGTTATCAATGCGGATCACCCACCATTAATGTCCCCGTCCCACCCCGCACAACACCTGTGACTATGAACGCTCCGGGACCAATGCAAACAGAGAGACGGATTTGGCGACTCTGGTCCTTTCACATTCCTTATCGAATCTTATCAGCCGTTATCAATGCGGCTCACCTACCATTAATGTCACCGTCCCACCCCGCACAACACCTGTGAATGTCAGCGCCCTTGGATCATTGCGGACGGTGAAATGGATTTGGCGACTCTAGTCCTTTCACATTCCTTATCGAATCTTATCAGCCGTTATCAATGCGGGTCACCCACCATTAATGTCCCCGTCCCACCCCGCACAACACCTGTGAGTATGAACGCTCCGGGACCAATGCAAACAGAGAGACGGATTTGGCGACTCTGGTCCTTTCACATTCCTTATCGAATCTTATCAGCCGTTATCAATGCGGGTCACCCACCATTAATGTCCCCGTCCCACCCCGCACAACACCTGTGAGTATGAACGCTCCGGGACCAATGCAAACAGAGAGACGGATTTGGCGACTCTGGTCCTTTCACATTCCTTATCGAATCTTATCAGCCGTTATCAATGCGGCTCACCTACCATTAATGTCCCCGTCCCACCCCGCACAACACCTGTGAATGTCAGCGCCCTTGGATCATTGCGGACGGTGAAATGGATTTGGCGACTCTAGTCTTTTCACATTCCTTATCGAATATTATCAGCCGTTATCAATGCGGGTCACCCACCATTAATGTCCCCGTCCCACCCCGCACAACACCTGTGAATGTCAGCGCCCTTGGATCATTGCGGACGGTGAAATGGATTTGGCGACTCTAGTCTTTTCACATTCCTTATCGAATCTTATCAGCCGTTATCGATGCGGGTCACCCACCATTGATGTCCCCGTCCCACCCCGCACAACACTGTCAGCCCCCTTGGATCAACGCGGACTGTGAAATGGATTTGGCGACTCTAGTCTTTTCACATTCCTTATCGAATCTTATCAGCCGTTATCAATGCGAGTCACCCACCATTGATGTCCCCATCTCACCCCGCACAACACCTATGAATGTCAGCGCCTTTGAATCAACGCGGACTGTGAAATGGATTTGGCGACTCTAGTCTTTTCACATTCCTTATCGAATCTTATCAGCCGTTATCGATGCGGGTCACCCACCATTGATGTCCCCGTCCCACCCCGCACAACACTGTCAGCCCCCTTGGATCAACGCGGACTGTGAAATGGATTTGGCGACTCTAGTCTTTTCACATTCCTTATCGAATCTTATCAGCCGTTATCGATGCGGGTCACCCACCATTAATGTCACCGTCCCACCCCGCACAACACCTGTGAATGTCAGCGCCCTTGGATCATTGCGGACGGTGAAATGGATTTGGCGACTCTAGTCCTTTCACATTCTTATCGAATCTTATCAGCCGTTATCAATGCGGCTCACCTACCATTAATGTCACCGTCCCACCCCGCACAATACCTGTGAATGTCAGCGCCCTTGGATCATTGCGGACGGTGAAATGGATTTGGCGACTCTAGTCTTTTCACATTCCTTATCGAATATTATCAGCCGTTATCGATGCGGGTCACCCACCATTAATGTCACCGTCCCACCCCGCACAACACCTGTGAATGTCAGCGCCCTTGGATCATTGCGGACGGTGAAATGGATTTGGCGACTCTAGTCCTTTCACATTCCTTATCGAATCTTATCAGCCGTTATCAATGCGGGTCACCCACCGTTAATGTCCCCGTCCCACCCCGCACAACACTTGTGAGTATGAACGCTCCGGGACCAATGCAAACAGAGAGACGGATTTGGCGACTCTGGTCCTTTCACATTCCTTATCGAATCTTATCAGCCGTTATCAATGCGGGTCACCCACCATTAATGTCCCCGTCCCACCCCGCACAACACCTGTGAATGTCAGCGCCCTTGGATCATTGCGGACGGTGAAATGGATTTGGCGACTCTAGTCATTTCACATTCCTTATCGAATCTTATCAGCCGTTATCGATGCGAGTCACCCACCATTGATGTCCCCATCTCACCCCGCACAACACCTATGAATGTCAGCGCCTTTGAATCAACGCGGACGGTGAAATGGATTTGGCGACTCTAGTCCTTTCACATTCTTATCGAATCTTATCAGCCGTTATCAATGCGGCTCACCTACCATTAATGTCACCGTCCCACCCCGCACAACACCTGTGAATGTCAGCGCCCTTGGATCATTGCGGACGGTGAAATGGATTTGGCGACTCTAGTCTTTTCACATTCCTTATCGAATATTATCAGCCGTTATCAATGCGGCTCACCTACCATTAATGTCACCGTCCCACCCCGCACAACACCTGTGAGTATGAACGCTCCGGGACCAATGCAAACAGAGAGACGGATTTGGCGACTCTAGTCCTTTCACATTCCTTATCGAATCTTATCAGCCGTTATCAATGCGGGTCACCCACCATTAATGTCACCGTCCCACCCCGCACAACACCTGTGAATGTCAGCGCCCTTGGATCATTGCGGACGGTGAAATGGATTTGGCGACTCTAGTCCTTTCACATTCCTTATCGAATCTTATCAGCCGTTATCAATGCGGGTCACCCACCGTTAATGTCCCCGTCCCACCCCGCACAACACTTGTGAGTATGAACGCTCCGGGACCAATGCAAACAGAGAGACGGATTTGGCGACTCTGGTCCTTTCACATTCCTTATCGAATCTTATCAGCCGTTATCAATGCGGGTCACCCACCATTGATGTCCCCGTCCCACCCCGCACAACACTGTCAGCCCCCTTGGATCAACGCGGACTGTGAAATGGATTTGGCGACTCTAGTCTTTTCACATTCCTTATCGAATCTTATCAGCCGTTATCAATGCGAGTCACCCACCATTGATGTCCCCATCTCACCCCGCACAACACCTATGAATGTCAGCGCCTTTGAATCAACGCGGACGGTGAAATGGATTTGGCGACTCTAGTCTTTTCACATTCCTTATCGAATCTTATCAGCCGTTATCAATGCGGCTCACCTACCATTAATGTCACCGTCCCACCCCGCACAACACCTGTGAATGTCAGCGCCCTTGGATCATTGCGGACGGTGAAATGGATTTGGCGACTCTAGTCTTTTCACATTCCTTATCGAATATTATCAGCCGTTATCAATGCGGCTCACCTACCATTAATGTCACCGTCCCACCCCGCACAACACCTGTGAGTATGAACGCTCCGGGACCAATGCAAACAGAGAGACGGATTTGGCGACTCTGGTCCTTTCACATTCCTTATCGAATCTTATCAGCCGTTATCAATGCGGATCACCCACCATTAATGTCCCCGTCCCACCCCGCACAACACCTGTGACTATGAACGCTCCGGGACCAATGCAAACAGAGAGACGGATTTGGCGACTCTGGTCCTTTCACATTCCTTATCGAATCTTATCAGCCGTTATCAATGCGGCTCACCTACCATTAATGTCCCCGTCCCACCCCGCACAACACCTGTGAATGTCAGCGCCCTTGGATCATTGCGGACGGTGAAATGGATTTGGCGACTCTAGTCTTTTCACATTCCTTATCGAATCTTATCAGCCGTTATCGATGCGGCTCACCTACCATTAATGTCACCGTCCCACCCCGCACAACACCTGTGAATGTCAGCGCCCTTGGATCATTGCGGACGGTGAAATGGATTTGGCGACTCTAGTCCTTTCACATTCCTTATCGAATATTATCAGCCGTTATCAATGCGGCTCACCTACCATTAATGTCACCGTCCCACCCCGCACAATACCTGTGAATGTCAGCGCCCTTGGATCATTGCGGACGGTGAAATGGATTTGGCGACTCTAGTCTTTTCACATTCCTTATCGAATCTTATCAGCCGTTATCGATGCGGCTCACCTACCATTAATGTCACCGTCCCACCCCTCACAACACCTGTGAATGTCAGCGCCCTTGGATCATTGCGGACGGTGAAATGGATTTGGCGACTCTAGTCCTTTCACATTCTTATCGAATCTTATCAGCCGTTATCAATGCGGCTCACCTACCATTAATGTCACCGTCCCACCCCGCACAATACCTGTGAATGTCAGCGCCCTTGGATCATTGCGGACGGTGAAATGGATTTGGCGACTCTAGTCTTTTCACATTCCTTATCGAATATTATCAGCCGTTATCGATGCGGGTCACCCACCATTAATGTCACCGTCCCACCCCGCACAACACCTGTGAATGTCAGCGCCCTTGGATCATTGCGGACGGTGAAATGGATTTGGCGACTCTAGTCCTTTCACATTCCTTATCGAATCTTATCAGCCGTTATCAATGCGGGTCACCCACCATTAATGTCCCCGTCCCACCCCGCACAACACCTGTGAATGACAGCGCCCTTGGATCATTGCGGACGGTGAAATGGATTTGGCGACTCTAGTCCTTTCACATTCCTTATCGAATCTTATCAGCCGTTATCAATGCGGGTCACCCACCATTAATGTCCCCGTCCCACCCCGCACAACACCTGTGAATGACAGCGCCCTTGGATCATTCGGACGGTGAAATGGATTTGGCGACTCTAGTCCTTTCACATTCCTTATCGAATCTTATCAGCCGTTATCGATGCGGGTCACCCACCATTAATGTCCCCGTCCCACCCCGCACAACACCTGTGAATGTTAGCGCCCTTGGATCATTGCGGACGGTGAAATGGATTTGGCGACTCTAGTCTTTTCACATTCCTTATCGAATCTTATCAGCCGTTATCAATGCGGCTCACCTACCATTAATGTCACCGTCCCACCCCGCACAACACCTGTGAATGTCAGCGCCCTTGGATCATTGCGGACGGTGAAATGGATTTGGCGACTCTAGTCCTTTCACATTCCTTATCGAATCTTATCAGCCGTTATCAATGCGGCTCACCTACCATTAATGTCACCGTCCCACCCCGCACAACACTTGTGAGTATGAACGCTCCGGGACCAATGCAAACAGAGAGACGGATTTGGCGACTCTGGTCCTTTCACATTCCTTATCGAATCTTATCAGCCGTTATCAATGCGGGTCACCCACCATTAATGTCCCCGTCCCACCCCGCACAACACCTGTTAATGTCAGCGCCCTTGGATCATTGCGGACGGTGAAATGGATTTGGCGACTCTAGTCCTTTCACATTCCTTATCGAATCTTATCAGCCGTTATCAATGCGGCTCACCTACCATTAATGTCACCGTCCCACCCCGCACAACACTTGTGAGTATGAACGCTCCGGGACCAATGCAAACAGAGAGACGGATTTGGCGACTCTGGTCCTTTCACATTCCTTATCGAATCTTATCAGCCGTTATCAATGCGGCTCACCTACCATTAATGTCACCGTCCCACCCCGCACAACACCTGTGAATGTCAGCGCCCTTGGATCATTGCGGACGGTGAAATGGATTTGGCGACTCTAGTCCTTTCACATTCCTTATCGAATCTTATCAGCCGTTATCAATGCGGCTCACCTACCATTAATGTCACCGTCCCACCCCGCACAACACTTGTGAGTATGAACGCTCCGGGACCAATGCAAACAGAGAGACGGATTTGGCGACTCTGGTCCTTTCACATTCCTTATCGAATCTTATCAGCCGTTATCAATGCGGGTCACCCACCATTAATGTCCCCGTCCCACCCCGCACAACACCTGTTAATGTCAGCGCCCTTGGATCATTGCGGACGGTGAAATGGATTTGGCGACTCTAGTCCTTTCACATTCCTTATCGAATCTTATCAGCCGTTATCAATGCGGCTCACCTACCATTAATGTCACCGTCCCACCCCGCACAACACTTGTGAGTATGAACGCTCCGGGACCAATGCAAACAGAGAGACGGATTTGGCGACTCTGGTCCTTTCACATTCCTTATCGAATCTTATCAGCCGTTATCAATGCGGCTCACCTACCATTAATGTCACCGTCCCACCCCGCACAACACCTGTGAATGTCAGCGCCCTTGGATCATTGCGGACGGTGAAATGGATTTGGCGACTCTAGTCCTTTCACATTCCTTATCGAATCTTATCAGCCGTTATCAATGCGGGTCACCCACCGTTAATGTCCCCGTCCCACCCCGCACAACACTTGTGAGTATGAACGCTCCGGGACCAATGCAAACAGAGAGACGGATTTGGCGACTCTGGTCCTTTCACATTCCTTATCGAATCTTATCAGCCGTTATCAATGCGGGTCACCCACCATTAATGTCCCCGTCCCACCCCGCACAACACCTGTTAATGTCAGCGCCCTTGGATCATTGCGGACGGTGAAATGGATTTGGCGACTCTAGTCATTTCACATTCCTTATCGAATCTTATCAGCCGTTATCGATGCGAGTCACCCACCATTGATGTCCCCATCTCACCCCGCACAACACCTATGAATGTCAGCGCCTTTGAATCAACGCGGACGGTGAAATGGATTTGGCGACTCTAGTCCTTTCACATTCTTATCGAATCTTATCAGCCGTTATCAATGCGGCTCACCTACCATTAATGTCACCGTCCCACCCCGCACAACACCTGTGAATGTCAGCGCCCTTGGATCATTGCGGACGGTGAAATGGATTTGGCGACTCTAGTCTTTTCACATTCCTTATCGAATATTATCAGCCGTTATCAATGCGGCTCACCTACCATTAATGTCACCGTCCCACCCCGCACAACACCTGTGAGTATGAACGCTCCGGGACCAATGCAAACAGAGAGACGGATTTGGCGACTCTAGTCCTTTCACATTCCTTATCGAATCTTATCAGCCGTTATCAATGCGGGTCACCCACCATTAATGTCACCGTCCCACCCCGCACAACACCTGTGAATGTCAGCGCCCTTGGATCATTGCGGACGGTGAAATGGATTTGGCGACTCTAGTCCTTTCACATTCCTTATCGAATCTTATCAGCCGTTATCAATGCGGGTCACCCACCGTTAATGTCCCCGTCCCACCCCGCACAACACTTGTGAGTATGAACGCTCCGGGACCAATGCAAACAGAGAGACGGATTTGGCGACTCTGGTCCTTTCACATTCCTTATCGAATCTTATCAGCCGTTATCAATGCGGGTCACCCACCATTGATGTCCCCGTCCCACCCCGCACAACACTGTCAGCCCCCTTGGATCAACGCGGACTGTGAAATGGATTTGGCGACTCTAGTCTTTTCACATTCCTTATCGAATCTTATCAGCCGTTATCAATGCGAGTCACCCACCATTGATGTCCCCATCTCACCCCGCACAACACCTATGAATGTCAGCGCCTTTGAATCAACGCGGACGGTGAAATGGATTTGGCGACTCTAGTCTTTTCACATTCCTTATCGAATCTTATCAGCCGTTATCAATGCGGCTCACCTACCATTAATGTCACCGTCCCACCCCGCACAACACCTGTGAATGTCAGCGCCCTTGGATCATTGCGGACGGTGAAATGGATTTGGCGACTCTAGTCTTTTCACATTCCTTATCGAATCTTATCAGCCGTTATCAATGCGGATCACCCACCATTAATGTCCCCGTCCCACCCCGCACAACACCTGTGACTATGAACGCTCCGGGACCAATGCAAACAGAGAGACGGATTTGGCGACTCTGGTCCTTTCACATTCCTTATCGAATCTTATCAGCCGTTATCAATGCGGCTCACCTACCATTAATGTCCCCGTCCCACCCCGCACAACACCTGTGAATGTCAGCGCCCTTGGATCATTGCGGACGGTGAAATGGATTTGGCAACTCTAGTCCTTTCACATTCCTTATCGAATCTTATCAGCCGTTATCAATGCGGGTCACCCACCATTAATGTCCCCGTCCCACCCCGCACAACACCTGTGAATGTCAGCGCCCTTGGATCATTGCGGACGGTGAAATGGATTTGGCGACTCTAGTCTTTTCACATTCCTTATCGAATATTATCAGCCGTTATCGATGCGGGTCACCCACCATTAATGTCACCGTCCCACCCCGCACAACACCTGTGAATGTCAGCGCCCTTGGATCATTGCGGACGGTGAAATGGATTTGGCGACTCTAGTCCTTTCACATTCCTTATCGAATCTTATCAGCCGTTATCAATGCGGGTCACCCACCGTTAATGTCCCCGTCCCACCCCGCACAACACTTGTGAGTATGAACGCTCCGGGACCAATGCAAACAGAGAGACGGATTTGGCGACTCTGGTCCTTTCACATTCCTTATCGAATCTTATCAGCCGTTATCAATGCGGCTCACCTACCATTAATGTCACCGTCCCACCCCGCACAATACCTGTGAATGTCAGCGCCCTTGGATCATTGCGGACGGTGAAATGGATTTGGCGACTCTAGTCTTTTCACATTCCTTATCGAATCTTATCAGCCGTTATCAATGCGGCTCACCTACCATTAATGTCACCGTCCCACCCCGCACAATACCTGTGAATGTCAGCGCCCTTGGATCATTGCGGACGGTGAAATGGATTTGGCGACTCTAGTCTTTTCACATTCCTTATCGAATCTTATCAGCCGTTATCGATGCGGCTCACCTACCATTAATGTCACCGTCCCACCCCTCACAACACCTGTGAATGTCAGCGCCCTTGGATCATTGCGGACGGTGAAATGGATTTGGCGACTCTAGTCCTTTCACATTCTTATCGAATCTTATCAGCCGTTATCAATGCGGCTCACCTACCATTAATGTCACCGTCCCACCCCGCACAATACCTGTGAATGTCAGCGCCCTTGGATCATTGCGGACGGTGAAATGGATTTGGCGACTCTAGTCTTTTCACATTCCTTATCGAATATTATCAGCCGTTATCGATGCGGGTCACCCACCATTAATGTCACCGTCCCACCCCGCACAACACCTGTGAATGTCAGCGCCCTTGGATCATTGCGGACGGTGAAATGGATTTGGCGACTCTAGTCATTTCACATTCCTTATCGAATCTTATCAGCCGTTATCAATGCGGGTCACCCACCATTAATGTCCCCGTCCCACCCCGCACAACACCTGTGAATGACAGCGCCCTTGGATCATTCGGACGGTGAAATGGATTTGGCGACTCTAGTCCTTTCACATTCCTTATCGAATCTTATCAGCCGTTATCGATGCGGGTCACCCACCATTAATGTCCCCGTCCCACCCCGCACAACACCTGTGAATGTTAGCGCCCTTGGATCATTGCGGACGGTGAAATGGATTTGGCGACTCTAGTCTTTTCACATTCCTTATCGAATCTTATCAGCCGTTATCAATGCGGCTCACCTACCATTAATGTCACCGTCCCACCCCGCACAACACCTGTGAATGTCAGCGCCCTTGGATCATTGCGGACGGTGAAATGGATTTGGCGACTCTAGTCCTTTCACATTCCTTATCGAATCTTATCAGCCGTTATCAATGCGGGTCACCCACCATTAATGTCCCCGTCCCACCCCGCACAACACCTGTGAATGACAGCGCCCTTGGATCATTCGGACGGTGAAATGGATTTGGCGACTCTAGTCCTTTCACATTCCTTATCGAATCTTATCAGCCGTTATCGATGCGGGTCACCCACCATTAATGTCCCCGTCCCACCCCGCACAACACCTGTGAATGTTAGCGCCCTTGGATCATTGCGGACGGTGAAATGGATTTGGCGACTCTAGTCTTTTCACATTCCTTATCGAATCTTATCAGCCGTTATCAATGCGGCTCACCTACCATTAATGTCACCGTCCCACCCCGCACAACACCTGTGAATGTCAGCGCCCTTGGATCATTGCGGACGGTGAAATGGATTTGGCGACTCTAGTCCTTTCACATTCCTTATCGAATCTTATCAGCCGTTATCAATGCGGCTCACCTACCATTAATGTCACCGTCCCACCCCGCACAACACCTGTGAATGTCAGCGCCCTTGGATCATTGCGGACGGTGAAATGGATTTGGCGACTCTAGTCCTTTCACATTCCTTATCGAATCTTATCAGCCGTTATCAATGCGGGTCACCCACCATTAATGTCCCCGTCCCACCCCGCACAACACCTGTGAGTATGAACGCTCCGGGACCAATGCAAACAGAGAGACGGATTTGGCGACTCTGGTCCTTTCACATTCCTTATCGAATCTTATCAGCCGTTATCAATGCGGGTCACCCACCATTAATGTCCCCGTCCCACCCCGCACAACACCTGTGATTATGAACGCTCCGGGACCAATGCAAACAGAGAGACGGATTTGGCGACTCTGGTCCTTTCACATTCCTTATCGAATCTTATCAGCCGTTATCAATGCGGGTCACCCACCATTAATGTCCCCGTCCTACCCCGCACAACACCTGTGAATGACAGCGCCCTTGGATCATTCGGACGGTGAAATGGATTTGGCGACTCTAGTCCTTTCACATTCCTTATCGAATCTTATCAGCCGTTATCGATGCGGGTCACCCACCATTAATGTCCCCGTCCCACCCCGCACAACACCTGTGAATGTTAGCGCCCTTGGATCATTGCGGACGGTGAAATGGATTTGGCGACTCTAGTCTTTTCACATTCCTTATCGAATCTTATCAGCCGTTATCAATGCGGCTCACCTACCATTAATGTCACCGTCCCACCCCGCACAACACCTGTGAATGTCAGCGCCCTTGGATCATTGCGGACGGTGAAATGGATTTGGCGACTCTAGTCCTTTCACATTCCTTATCGAATCTTATCAGCCGTTATCAATGCGGCTCACCTACCATTAATGTCACCGTCCCACCCCGCACAACACCTGTGAATGTCAGCGCCCTTGGATCATTGCGGACGGTGAAATGGATTTGGCGACTCTAGTCCTTTCACATTCCTTATCGAATCTTATCAGCCGTTATCAATGCGGGTCACCCACCATTAATGTCCCCGTCCCACCCCGCACAACACCTGTGAGTATGAACGCTCCGGGACCAATGCAAACAGAGAGACGGATTTGGCGACTCTGGTGCTTTCACATTCCTTATCGAATCTTATCAGCCGTTATCAATGCGGGTCACCCACCATTAATGTCCCCGTCCCACCCCGCACAACACCTGTGAGTATGAACGCTCCGGGACCAATGCAAACAGAGAGACGGATTTGGCGACTCTGGTCCTTTCACATTCCTTATCGAATCTTATCAGCCGTTATCAATGCGGCTCACCTACCATTAATGTCACCGTCCCACCCCGCACAACACCTGTGAATGTCAGCGCCCTTGGATCATTGCGGACGGTGAAATGGATTTGGCGACTCTAGTCCTTTCACATTCCTTATCGAATCTTATCAGCCGTTATCAATGCGGGTCACCCACCATTAATGTCCCCGTCTCACCCCGCACAACACCTGTGAGTATGAACGCTCCGGGACCAATGCAAACAGAGAGACGGATTTGGCGACTCTGGTCCTTTCACATTCCTTATCGAATCTTATCAGCCGTTATCAATGCGGCTCACCTACCATTAATGTCACCGTCCCACCCCGCACAACACCTGTGAATGTCAGCGCCCTTGGATCATTGCGGACGGTGAAATGGATTTGGCGACACTAGTCCTTTCACATTCCTTATCGAATCTTATCAGCCGTTATCAATGCGGTTCACCCACCATTAATGTCACCGTCCCACCCCGCACAACACCTGTGAATGTCAGCGCCCTTGGATCATTGCGGACGGTGAAATGGATTTGGCGACTCTAGTCCTTTCACATTCCTTATCGAATCTTATCAGCCGTTATCAATGTGGCTCACCTACCATTAATGTCACCGTCCCACCCCGCACAACATCTATGAGTATGAACGCTCCGGGGCCATTGCGAAAGGCGAAACGGAGTTGGTGACATTTGCCTTCGGAGGCTTACTGTCAGCCATTATCAGCTGCTATCACTTTCGGTCCACCACCGCTAGGGCTCCCTTGGTACCCCCTATATCACTTGTGAAATTCAGCGTTCCAGCTTTGCTGCGACGGGAGATATGAATTTCGTGACAGACGGACAAACACACACACACAGACATACTAAGCGAATTATATATAGTAGGATGCCTGTTCGTGTATGCGTGTGTCTGTCCGTGTGTCCATCTGTTTGTCACGAAATTCTCTCGCGTCGCAGCGAAGCTGGGACGCTGAATTTCACTAGTGAGGTGGGGGGTGGTAAAGGGAACTTAGTGATGGTGGACCGAAAGTGATAGCAATTGATAGGGGCTGATAATGAGCCTCGGAAGGCAAATGTCGCCGAATCCGTTTCGCTTTTCGCGTTGATCCTGGAGCGCTCATACTCACAGGTCTTTTGTGCAGTGGGACGGGGACATTGATGGTGGGTGATCCAGCTTGATAACGGTTGATGAGATTAGATAAGAAGCATCAAGAGGCTGATGTCGCCAGCTGTTAAGGAGCGTGTCAAGGGAAATGTCATCGTGCTCGTTCCGGTTTTTCAGCCGACAGTGTTACATTTACAGGTATTGCAGCGTGCGGGGACATAAATGGTGACCTATCGAAACCGATAACGGCACTCATAGGAGCTGATAACACCCATTAGGGAGTGGATTGAATGAAATTCGGTACACCGCTTACTACTACTATACGACAGTTATAGTAAATGTGTCTGATGCTTAGTGCCATTGAGTGAACAAATTTTATTCAAATTCTGATATCGCTTGCCGATTTATCTACCGCATAATTCTCGATTTGTGATAGCAAAGCAAGTGATTCATTCCCTCGTGCGGTGTCAACAACAACAATGGGGTATCGACCGCTAGACTATGTGAAATTCTAAATAGTGATGCAGGTTTCCACAAACAATAAGCATCTATTATCGGCATATGGATATAATACCAGCATGTTAGAATGAGATGCTCACTGAGTAAAAAATTGGCTCCCAATAAAGCGACCTAACACAAAACCATCGATCTCTAAACTATCTAGACTCCCGCTAGTGACCGCTTCAACCTAAGTGTCAAATGATTAGTGAATAGACACATTTCATCTTGTTGTTTCAGGTTTTTTATCTTTAAATGCTCTTAAATCCTCTTCTCCTTTGTCTGGTCTCAAGCAAGCGCCCTGTAGTTTCACACAACAGCAAACGAATGTGACAAAGAGAACTCAAAGGAACCGGAAGGGGTCGGGAAAAAGAGGAAGTTGGGGAAATTATCGTTTGTATACGAATATCCGAAGTTAGAAGCGATATTTCTAAGAGAAATACGGATTCAGAAGCGCGATGATGTGGTCTCTATTCGCATCTCCTGCGCATCTCTTCGGACAGCAATATCACCTTTCCGAGATGCTCGCTGTAGAAAAGTCATTTGTTGTCGCATAGGGTGTATTTCACCCATACATAATGATATGAAATGAGTGAAACAACAAACAGCAGCAATTAAGTGAAATGGAGAGTGGTAAAATAAGCGAAAAAGCGAGAAAAGGTGTTCGTGATAAAAAAAATTAATTAAATTCACATTCGACGTCTTGGGAAGGTGTCGCGTGTGCAGTTTGTGCAAAGTACCAACTGAAAGCAATACGGTCGGCCTCACCGTGGTATGAAATTGTCTCTCCCCAGTGTCTTTAATCTATGGATGTGTCGTGGTTTCTCAAAGTCGTCCTTTCATAGCCTTAATTCTTCTACTTTCACTATTCGACCCACCAAGGGTACCTTGGAATGGGCCTCCGAAATGGACTGCAACAATTTCATGAAGTCCGAACTCTCAACAAAATAAAGTCCACTTCAAATTTTTATTATATCCATTATTAATAAAAAGCCTGGTAGCAGCGTCTGTTAGAAACGGATCATCGGATAAAGATATAACTGAGTACAAGTATGAAGGCTGGAGAGTGGGTCATGTTACAATGCTTTTTGTTGGTTCCGCCGTTTCATTCGACTTGGGTGATTTTCCCGACATTGAACTCACCACTGTCTTGTCATCGACGGATCGCTCGTTCGCTTTTACATGGGTAAACTGAATTGTCTAGGATCACGAGGACCTGTGGCATGAGTCTTAGCTTCAGTTACCCACCTTGTCGCTGAACTCTCCGACGTCGGCTGTTCTAAGACTCAACGACTCCGTTGAGTGTTCGCGGAGAAGGTCCATTTGCGTGACCGCAAGGCCATCATCTTGGGCAAAAGCGAATCCATCTGGGAATGATCGGATTCCCTCCAGAACAACTAGACTGAGATTTCCAGCTAAGAACTCACATCTATTACTTTCCAGTTCACCGTACGTTCTCAAACCGACGATGTCGCACATTTTGAAGATAGGCTGGTACAGAATATTGAAATTTGTACCGCGAATACCTTCTTGCCACAGCATTGCGTCCTGCATATCTGCACGTAGAGCACGACGAAATCTAAAATTGAACGTAAGAAGAAAAGCACAGTTAGCTCAGAAATCGAGCAAAAAAGCGTTCTCAAGTTTTTACCGCTTTTCGTCATACAGGGTGCCAAAAAGTAGTTTTTCTCCACTTTCCAACCCCACATTAGTCAAGTTTCAGCAAATTCTAGCAAGGTATTTCCATCCCCAAATTCAAGAGCACACCCCATACTATCACTCCGTAACAGCCTTCTGCACGAGCAGTATCGGGAGCTTTTTCTGCCTGAACATGATGTGCCACCTCAACTGGGCAAAATGTGAAGTTTCACCACCATCGTTGACAATCTTGCTGAGGCCCGTTCACTCTGGGTACCTCTCCTTACTGGATGGTGTTTTTGGACATTCTGTTTTCTCCAGGTTCATGACGCCCTTTGTTTTTAAAAACCAGAACGTGCCTACTATTGAAACCCCTACGGAAGTGGGTTTGGGGCATGAAAAATGACACTTCGGATCATGGCAGCGTGTCCGAGCAGCGAGAGCTCCGTAACTTCTATGAGGGAAGGTGGTTATTGGTACGACCCCGCCTTCTTCGCAGCTAATTACTGTTGCTTCGCACATGAAGTGCGAGGTGACCCCATTTAGCGGCGAAAACTCGCGTGTCGTCTTGTCACTCTTCTAGATCCATCAATCGGGTAAAGGTTCATTCATTGAAATACAGATTGACCACTATTATGCAGATTATTCAGGTCTATTTACTACCTTACTAACGAAGAGTTACAACACAAAAATAACATAAATCCAATATGAACTTATGAGGCTAACAATAAGTAGCGTGTGTTTCAAGAAGACCATCCTCTTTCGATCAGCTAAATTGCTGTCATAGGTGTTGCAGAAGAAAGGCTTTTCATCATAAGCCATCTCATTCCATTTCAGAACGTGGCATATTTTTCCGAGGTAAATCTGCATTTAGAAAATCCATCGGAAGTCAGAGTTCATTGACATCAATACTATTCCGCTTTTCGTGGATAGAGTTTAAAGACACCAGGAGGGGGTAATTTTGGCTTACGGTAGAGCAGACGTAGTGTGGACGAGCTTGAGTGGCCGCCATTGCACAAACTCGCCAATATGACGCCTTGGCATGGTGCCAAAAGAAGATGGTTCTAATATAGATTTGTTTTTTCCTTCTAGTTTTCACTTTGTTCTTTCTTATATTGTTTCTAGATGTACTTACGGGTCAAATAAAGTCGGGGGGGGGAGAGGCAAAATTTTCACCCACGTCAAAGCTTCTTTCCCTTCCTAGGGTCAGGCTAAAGCAGATGAGACCTGTGCTTTGACAGATGCTTTTCAATGTGGGAGGAGGGGATATCAATTTTAGCCTAAGCCTAGTAAGGGAAAGGAGCATCGACGTCGACGCAAAGTTGCGTCTCCCCCCGACTTTGTTTGACCCTTCTGAGATTTTCAGGTATAGAAATGCACAATTAAGAAGATCTATAAGTAAACAAGTAAAATATGTCACTAGAAAACAGTCTAAAGAGGAAATAATTCAAAAATAAGGTTACATCAGGCCGAAGACAAGCTTCAAAATGAACGAAGCGTGGCTCGGCCACGGAAGCTTGCAGTTCGGACGGAAGCGCGCCCTGGGGGCGAATAGCGCCCTGTGGCGCGTTTTTCAACGCCGGTTTCGTTACACATTGTATCTACCGAACCCATATGTTTGTTTTCAGACGCAATTGTTTTCGTAAACGTTACTCCGCCCTTGCCCCCCTCCCGGTGCCTTTAAGATGACCATGTTTTGAAAAGTTTGTAAAATTGTGAATTACTTCTTCGAGAAAATTGTCCCATTTATTATCGCTTGTCTGATTTGTTTTTTACTCATTTTATGGATCAATGTGGGCAACATGATGATCCGTGAGTTCTCGCAGCTGATTGGGGTCACCTCGCACCCCATGTGCGAGGCAAAAGTAATTAGGTGCGAAGAAGGCGTGGTCGTACCAATAACCAGCGACCCCTTCTATGACGATGGGTCAGTCCTCAGGAAGCTCGAGAGACTTCTTACGAAGCTGGCTCTGTTGTTTTGAGTGGACCTTAATCCTGTAGTTGCTCTGTAGTCCGACTGTGCTGACTGAGGGCTCCATATTTTTAAGCCGGTGAAAGTATTAAGTTGTTGCAAAATTAATTTCGGTTTTAAGCTATGTATAAGTAGATTTTTTACCCTGAACTATTCCATCCCAAGGAACGCCAGGCATACCATTTGGTGGGTTTTTTTCTGCTCTTTCAGAAACTTCTATGAATATCGCTCAAAGTTTTCCAGCCGGCCTTTTCCAGGGCTGCGTATAATCATGAACCGACGCGACTATCGAGTCATCATGCTTTATGAGTTTAAATTGGAACACTCCGCAGCGGAGGCAGCTCGTAATCTCAGCAGTGTTTCTGGGACGAATTGTCCTTGCGAACGAACAGTGGAGCTCTGGTTTAAAAAATTTACTTCTGGCGATTTTGATCTCGAAGAGAAGTCGGGTCGCGGCCGCAGGTCATCGCTCAATGATCAAGATTTAAGGAGAGCCGTCGAAGCAAATCCGGAGACGAATACTCGTACGTTAGCAGAAGACCTAGGCGTACATTACTCTACAGTGGCCAGACATTTGCTGACAATCGGCAAGGTGAAGAAGATGCCGAAGTGGGTGCCTCATGACCGGACCGATGAGCAGCGTCTGGCACGTTTCGACACCTGCTCTAATCTCCTAGTTCGCCATAAAAATGAGCCATTTGTAAACCGTATTATAACTGTAGATGAAAAATGGGTTCTTTATGATTACAGGAAGCGGGGATTAGTCTGGGTAGATAAGGATGCTCCTCCAAAAACTTTTCCTAAACCCGACCTTCACCCTAAAAAGGTTATGATTACTGTGTGGTGGTGTTGTAAAGGTGTAATCCATTACAGTTTCTTGCAACCTGGTCAGCCAGTCACAGCAGAGTCTACTATTGTGATCTGGAGCAAATGTATAGAAAGTTGCAAAAATTGTGGCCGGCGGTGGTGAATAGAGGAGGGCCGATCCTGTTGCAGGACAACGCAAGGCCACACACCTCACAAATCACTCGGCAAAAATTGACCCACTTGGGTATAGAAGTTCTCCCTCACCCAGCGTATTCTCCCGACCTTTCCCCAACAGACTATCACTTTTTTCGAGCCCTCAATTCTCATCTGCGTCAGAAACAATTTACTAATTTAGACGATGTTGAATGTGCCTTCCTTGACTTCGTTGATTCTCGTGATAGTAGTTTTTATAGTGAAGGCTTAGATTTATTGCCACTTAATTGGCAAAAGTGTGTAGATTCTGATGGTTTTTACTTCGATTGATAAACTTGTGTTTAAGCTGAGTTACAGTAGTTTGAAGTATGCGGTCTAATTCCAAAATTAATTTTGCAACAACCTAATAGCAAGCCACAGCTTGCTCCTGCTTTGAGAGAAAAGTTCCAGGAATATTTTGCCCTAATTTCATCTCTTTCGCTACCCTCTGTTTTGTATGCTTAGTGAGCCGTGATCAGTTGCTTTTTTGCACCCCTGTGAATCAACTAGCTATTGACTTTTCATCAGAGTTGTGTGCATTTTTAAAATCAACTCGCCAAGCTATGCAAAATGGTACTGCACGTCTTCGACTCCCTCCATTTCGGTAACAAGCCATTTCCCACATTTTGAAAAGCTAATAAGGCAATTTCTTCAAAATCTATTAAGTTGAGATTAATAAGATGAAATCCTTCTACAGCCCCAGCTCTGTGAGCTCGCAGATGTGTAATGAATTTGAAGTTCTTGTATCGCAGATGAACCCCTCTTCTTTGGTGTGACCCCAGGTAACAGCTCCGTGAATACTGTCAAGAATACCCTATTTTAATTAATTTCCTTTCTGAATGAAGGGTGTGCAAACTGGTCTCGATCATCCTCATATTTTTCGTACTCTTTTACTTGTAACGCGGCGCGTGTGCTGCCTCACCGACGCATACCTACACAGGAATGGTCCAACCTGTTTCTCGTAAAGCTTTTATATCACAGTTTCAGCGCGTCACACTCGAGTACTCCTTGGTCCTTCGGAATTTCTTGCGGTTTTTGATTCCTAATTCCAAAAACGCATATCTCGGCTCAAAATTACAGATTCACAATTCACATCGTATTACAAATTACAAAATTTCACCACACATGGCTGAAGCCATAAGTATCGGCACATTTTGGCAGCAGGATACTAGATTGCCAACTCCGGTTGCTCAAAATTATGAAAATCTTAAGGCGATGAATTTGCTGAAGGTTGCTTCAGCATCGTATTGGGTCTTGAAGCGTTGCTCCCGCAAAAAGTTAGCCGGGCGCTTGAAGAACTTGTAATCAGCTTCCAGAATGTGGCTCTCATCATATACTACAACGCGGTCGAGTGCTCCTCAAAAGTGCTTTGCAGCCGTAATAGTTTGGCCGGGATTTATGAAGCTATGATCGATTAGACCAGCCGCAGACCACCATACCACTGTGTCCATTCGTGTCCACCATATCGCCGCCATGTGGTGGCAAGGCTGAACGCTACGAGTTTGACCTTTATCCAACCATCGTGCAGATCGTCGTCTATTGTCTTGAGGATCCGATTCTCATCGTCACTGCAGTTATGAAATGGGTCGTTTGTGAGTCGAAAAAGAAGGATGTGCAAGTCATGGTGTGGAATTGTAATTTGTCCATTTTGTTTGAGAACCATCAGGCAAACTAGCATATAACCTATTTTAGGGCATAATGGATACTGCGTCTGAGAAAGCGAGAAGCGGGCTAAAGGCTTTAGTACGGTGAAGGAAACCCTAGACAGGAACCGAAATAATAATTCAAGAA
Organism: Trichostrongylus colubriformis; assembly: GCA_963978905.1. Classification (NCBI taxonomy): domain Eukaryota; kingdom Metazoa; phylum Nematoda; class Chromadorea; order Rhabditida; family Trichostrongylidae; genus Trichostrongylus; species Trichostrongylus colubriformis. The sequence goes on from OZ022260.1 coordinate 25,732,756, forward strand.
GCGGAACATAAGAAACCGCAAGAACATCCCGTACGACCGTATATAGCATTGAACACTTTAATTTTATCTGAATGTTCAACAACAATTGCGACTCAATTATTGTTGAACATTCAGATAATCATGAGACTGCGGAACAGCACAATATTAGAGTACTTTAATCTCACATCATTTTTGAAAAAATTGGGCAGCGGAGAAGGCCATCTTAATCATAATTTTTTACAAAGTGGCATGAGGTATCAATCCCATGTAAAAACATTACAACTCTGCGATGGTTTGATCTGATTCATCGGTATTCTGAGTCTTCGGTTCCCTATGAACAAAACACTGTTTTTAAAACGCTTAACCGTAGCGGCGCTAAGCCAACTAGGACATACGGAAACTCCACCCGCTGAACGTGCCACGCCTAGGGGTTTCGCACAAACGTGGTTTTCGCAATGTGACGTGGCAAGGCGGCCTGCAAACGACTGCGCTTTCAGAGACCGTAGCAGGAAGGGACAGGTATTATCCTTGAGCTTTGACTAATACCGCAATGCAAGGACCCTTCTCATTCTCGTGGTACAGTTCTCGTGTGAAGACCGTGGTAAGGATTTTCAAGGAATCGTCCGCGGAATTTTGAGTTTCTCTGTTACACGTATTTTTATGTTGTATGTATTTGCATACCAAGGGCGCATGACAAGTATCACGTGAAAAACACTAATGTGGACGGAGTGAGGCGACCGAAAGGCGCGGTCACGAGGAAGGAGCAAAGAGGTGACGAAGAAGCAAATCAACATTGTTCGCACAGTTGAATTGTGCTCTGACCCCCGACTGTGTTCAGATGTTCCCGGCGGAAAACGAGTCGCTTTTCTTCCAGTTTTTCGATTTCTGCTGTGGAGCGAAGAAGATTTCTTGGTTCTTTCCGCGTTGTAGTTCATATACTGTATCTAGTAGAGTGGTGCTGAAGACACTGGTATGAAATTTGGACATACGGCAAATAAGTCCGTTCAATTGCCCAATTGCCGCAGTTGCTCAAACGACACTTTGTCGAGACGTTGAATGTGAATTCATTGGATTTTTTTTTACTATAACCACCTTCTTTCTTACTATTTCGCTTATTACCTCTTTCACTGTTTCACCTGCTTGTTGCTGCCATATACACTCTCTGCGACATCAAATGGCGGTGGGGTCGGTCCTCTCTGCCCGCCGCCAACGGGCATCTCCCACTTAAAGGAATCGTTCACGGAAGAAGTTACCTGTTGTTTTATGTTACCCATAATTTTTGTATTGTATTTGCCTAATGAAGCCACATGCAAGTTTCACGCGGGAAAATGTGAATCCGGCTATGATACAGCACCACAAAGTTTCGGCTCGGTGGGCGGGGCCCCTGAGCAAGTGCCCACTCCGTCGTCCGCCGCGGTCGGAGACGCATTGTAGGTATAGAAAGTTACGTGAATAGACTCACTCTCCGTTCCCAACAGCGGCGGACGACGGGAACGGGCTTTTGCTCAGAGGTCTCGCCCAACCGACCAAGAATTTTGGGGAGCTGTTTCTTGACCGAATTCTCACTTTTTCGCTTGAAACTTTGCATGCGGCCCTTATTAGGCAAATATAACCAGAAAGAAGGGTAGCAAGGAAACAAATTTATCCGTGGACGATTCCTTTGAGCGTGCAACTCGAGAAGAGTGCATTAGGAGCGCAGTGCCACTCCAAAGACGCGTTTCATGGGATTTCTGTGGACGATTCCCTCAACTTCAGTGTTCATGAGAGTTTCTATTCTTCACTGGTCAATTCTTACTTCCTGTACTGGCGTAATATCGCTTGCAGTTTATCGCGGGTGTGCCGTTTACGAAGACGTTTATATGATATTCTATCACGATCTCAAGGATGTGCCTGTCATCAGCCGTTATGGACATTCAAAGAGGAACCTTATGATAAGCGCGCACCCCATTAATCGAATTTGTGAAAGCTCCTAGTGCCCTTAGTCAGAATCGCGCTCAGTTGTGAGTCCCTTTTTACTCGACAGTGGTTCCAGCATACTAAATATATCGAGTACTAGAAACCACTTCCAACTTACACTTTCACGGCTATATCAGGTAGAAGAGTTGCGATAGCGACCAGAACTACAACAAAAACCAGAGCAGTGACCGGAATCATGAAAAGAATACCGCCCAGGGCACGTGGAATAAGAGGCAAGTACTGAAACGTGAAATCAGATTCGCATTCACAACCACATGCTGGCGCTGCAGACACGAAATTAGGTGACTTACGTGGTTGAAAAATGTGTTTGCAAGCACCCAGATCAATAACAAGGCTAATGAAAAGATCGCTGTACCGAGTGAAACCTAAAATTGAAGCAACATCTCGCGCTAAGTCAAGTAGACTCCTACACTTCTGAGTATACGGGCACTTCTGGAATTAGGCAATATTTTTTGCTTAGTGTGGAGTCGTTTTTCCAATATTCTGTCTTTACCACTATAAATTGAAACGGTGATGTTGTATTAACATCTCCACTCCCACTAGTGTGGTTCGGTGATCAAATCTTGGATCAATACATGGCCTGGGTAACAAGGTCTTCGATCCTTTCGAAGTCTTGAGTTCGTACCGAGCTCGTGTGGATAATGAGAACACGAACTAGCGCACCGGTTGACTATTGCTAGTCACCAATCAAGTATGTGTGGCATCGAGTTGCCACTATGATTGTGAAGGAGATAGAATGCGTTGCGCATCTCAAGGGAATCGTGCTCGAAAACGAGTTTCTTTGTTGCCCCTATGTTCATGTTGTATTTGCTTAATAACGGCCGCATGCAAAGTTTCACGCGAAAAAGTGTGAATCCGGCCAAGATACAAACTCTCAATGTCGTGGCCGAGGTATCGGGGCCTCTGTGCCCGCTCCGATGTCCGGTCGGAGATCCATAGTAGGAACATTATGTTACGTGAACAGTCCTACTTTTCGTTTCCTAACGCAGCGGACGATGGGGCGAGCATTCATCTGAGGCCCCGCCCCTCGATCACCACTTCAAATGGCTGTATCTCAGCCGAATTCTCACTTTTTCGCCCAAAACTTTGCATGCGGCCATCATAAGGCAAATACAACAACAGAGAAACCCCTTTTTCCGTGCACGATCCCTCTGAGAAAGCATTGATAGTAGCCGAATGGAACCCCCTATCAATCCCACTTGCTTTGATGACACACCACGCTATAGCGAGGTTAGTAGTTTACTTTCCTAGGGCAAGTAGGTCCTTGGATAACTGCCTAGAATGAATCTCCGTTGTGACTGCACGGTGCACCTTCAAGGTTCTGTGCCTGCTTGAACACGACCGAGCCACACCCACCCATCCAAATCACACCTGGCTTAGACGAACAATTTCCAATGTGGAGGCTGCTTTCATTATCGACATGGTTGTTTCGTCAAATTATTTTCTCTTATCGTAAGTTTCCTTCTCCACGTGAACGCCCGTTAGAAATTTGTTTGTTCAAGGTCAGGTGTGATTTGATTGGGTGGCGGTGGCTCGGTTGTGTTCGAGCAAGCACATCGCCGTGAGGGTGCACCGTGCAGCCGCGACAAAGGTGCAGCGTGAGCAATTGTCCAAAACTACGTACCCTTAAAAAGAAAGCCACTAATCTGATTATCGCGTGGTGTACCTTTGATCGGGTTTCGGACGAGAACCTTCTACCTGCGTACTTAAATTTGGGGCGGGTGTCAAGACCATCCACATGGGTCATGTCAACTAACAAAAGGCCCCTTTTTGCGTAGCCAATTCACAACAAATGGCATTTCTAGGGCGTGAAGACGTGATTTGTCGTGCGATGTCCTGACTACACTCTTCAGACGCCCAATCCCATCACTTTATACCACTTTATCTTGTGTAGGGTTGTAGAAAAATTATACGAAAATTGCTAGTGAATTATGTCTTACTTCCATCTTTTAAGTGCAAACTTGGGTCTCTGCTTCTGTCAAATAATTAGGTTATTCAAACCTTCTTGTATTAACTATTCCATATTTAAGAATGGAAAAAATTAAATGGAAGGATCATAAAACGCGAGAAACCGCTAATCGTTATGATGACCCATGCGGCCGATTCGTACATACGCTTCGGCGTCCAAGCAGTTCTGGTAAAGAAGGCTCAGCCGAAGTCTACCTCGAGAATTCGTCATATTTAGCGCAGACGTGAAGATTAGTAGTATCCAACACAATGAGCTTTTCAACAGTACCGTTATCGAGCGTCATCTTTATTCACCTTACGCGCAGTTTTTTTTTTCTAGATTTTCGGAAAACTGGAAAAAACCATCGCAAATTTTTTTTTCAACCTAGTATTATGATATGGTTTTCGCTTCTTTCTCAAAAATCAAAATGTGGTGCACTATGCCATTCTCTCCGAATGGGTGTGGGGAAATACGCCAAAAAACCGCGTCAGCTGCGTCGCACTCGCGGCGCCACCAGTGACTTGCGAATCGATTTTGCTCTTGGGAGCCCGACAGAGCGTGGCTGCGTCACTTCTGCACTCCACCCATGCCACACTGCCTCCTCCAGCCTCGCCACCCTGCCTCCTCCACCTTTGCCACGCTGTCTCGCTTGAAGGCTGCCAGCACCGCCACTGGCACTCGCACCCGCCGCGCCGCTCGCCGCGGGCGGCCACGCGATTTTTTGGCGTATTTCTCCCACCCTCTCCGGATACTCTCTTAGTGGTAAAATGTTCAGGCTCTGTAACTTACCATAGTGATGGAATTCGTTTCGAGCAAAGACTTGAGATTCACGATGAGCACCAGGGAAAAGTAGATGAAGAAGCCGAACGCCCACAAAGTGCTGTCAGCACCGTATCCAGCATGCAGCGGGGCTGTTAGTGGAAAAGGTGGAAATTAGAACGGAATTAAAGAGTGACTGTAAAAGTCTGGGGTAGAGGATTGAATCGTTATCTGGCCCACTAATAAATAGGACAAACACACAGGGTAACGTGAAATCGAGAATTAGTGAGACTCTTGCCTGTATCAGTTCCAGTAAAAATACTTACTACTCACCAAAAAACTACATTACTAAGAACAAAGATGAACGTGTATTACGGTTCAAAATATCTCGAACATCGACAGTGAATGCTGCATCTCGCTTCGTTAAGAACAGTGATTTACTTATTCAATCTCCTACATCAAACATGCACTAATTGAGTGCGGATTAATGTATCGCAAACAAAAAGTATATTATGACTCAGGAACACATAATTAGTGTCATGTTGTGCATTATCATCCAAACAATTGCTGCCGAAGGGTCAAGTCGAAACTCACCGCCGACGCCCCAGAACAACACGTTGATGGAGAAAATCACTACAGCTTGCAAAGCTGCACAGGTACACCAGCGGAACTGACTCTAAAGTGATGGAGCTATTGTTATAATCGCGATTATAATTAAGGAGCTAAGCATACCCAATTGCTAAGTGAGTTTTGATAATATGGGTAGAGCCGAGGGTACTTGATGAGGCTTCCAATTGGAGCTGGACGATCAATGATACCCATTATAAGAGCAGGAAAGCTGAAAATGGTCTGATTATCAGGGGTGGGGAGAAAGTGAGAGCCGGCAACACAATTCTCTGAGAACTGTTAGTCCACTTCAGAAGACGTGATGTATGTCAAGACTGCTGATTCACCCGTCTGCAATCTACGCATCGGCTACGTCTCTCTAGGCTACCCTACTGAGCAGAGGGGCACGAAGTAGAAAGAGTGAGAAGAGGGTTCTAGGGAATTCACTGTTTTATTTCGTTCTTTCTGTACTGCTGATCTGCCAAACTTACCCCTTCCGGTGTCTTTGGTCAACCTCTATCACTCGTTGTTAGTTTCTATTTTATTACCATAGCTGTTCCCACTCTGTTACTCGCAAAATCAATGGCCAGGACAGTGCGGCGAGTCAAGAGGGTACAATATTGGGAGAGTGTCCGATGTATGTAGCCATGTGGTTTTCATATTTTTCTTAATTGAAGTACTTCCGTTGGAGATCTTTGAGCAAAATTATGATCCAGTGAACTTGCCTTGTGAAGAACATATTGTAGAATAAAACAGTCCACTCATCTGCGATTGTCTGCACACTGTGTCCATTCAGGTAGGTATAGAAGCTCTGCGCAGAAGTTCGGTGTTGAAGTACTTCATGCTACAAAATGTTATGAGAAGTATCAAAAACTAACCAGCACACAAGTTTCGAGTACATTTTTATAAAGTGAGAACAATATGCACTTAGACGTTCGGAATAGTGACAGAGTGCCATGGACAAACAACAGTCGGTCCAGGTGGTGGAACTGCAAGCAGATCTTATCGGATCTCTGAGGCGGGGCCCGTAATTCTCAAGGCACGAACTTGACTGATTGTGTAATCAGATGCCAGAGCTGCCTGCATACCTTCCTGACCAGAAATCCCAACACCAACGTTCGCCTCCTGAATAATGACTGGGAAAACGATGCAATTCCCATCAGATTTTCGGAAACACCTATTCAGTCCAAATGAAAGATGAATTGAGGAGTACCTGTAACATGGCGACATCATTGGCGCCATCTCCAATAGCCAGTATGGCTCCACAGACGTTTGCTTTGAGGAGACGGGTAACTGCAGCCTAAATACAAAGTAATTCAATTAGTAAACAAGCTTTCTACAGAATTGGAAAGGCACACCTTTTGAATTGGGGTGCACCGACAGCAAATTACTGTCGAGCAGCAAAGAGCCATGCGGAGGAACTCGTCACGATCCACCTCTTCGATGAGAATAAAGTCCAAACACTGCAATGAGCACTCCTTAGGACAGAGGCTGTCTTGCCATGAAAATCCTACCGTGGCATCCACGACCAAAGCGATTTGCTGATCTCTCCGTGCGAGCATTTTTTCGCCTAGTAGCCCCAGATATTTTGCTGAAATATTCCTTCAAGTAATCCATGCAAAAGCTGTAATGTGCTCTTCACTCGTGAGTTTTTCCAGACTGCGACCAATGCAGGAGAGTCTCCGCGGCACCGCGAGAAATCTAAGGCCGCGGTCATACTCTGCGTGTCTGCGTTAGTTGACGCCGGCACCGGCGTCAACTAACGCAGACACGCAGAGTATGACCGCGGCCTAAGAGGTTGTAGTATTCAGCTCACAGTGCACTTGCTGCAATTCACCGGTAGTGGAACTTTTGTATAGGATTCTCGTTAGCACCTTCACCTTGCACTTCGCACGTCCCTCGCACGTAGGCGTACGGGTGGCTCACCTAATTGGCTGCTCTGTCTGTTAGTCTCTTCACGACAATGACTGTTGCACGATATGTAAGTGATTTCATAATGGTATGGGGGCAAAAAACAACCAAAAGCACCAGTGGTAGTATACAATCGATTAATTTGGTTGTATTCGTGCAGGGTGCCTATTATGCATTAGTACACAGAACTTTTGATGGATTCAATGTTATCCTCCCAAATAACCATTAATGCGGCTGTAGAAACTGAGTTCTCATAATAATGAAACAATTTCATTAATTATTTTGCACATTTACTCAATTGGGAACCCTTTTAATATTTTAAGTAACTTATAGTTCTCATTAACCAGCACTACTGGTAGAGCAGGTTGTGTTCCCCATCCTTATTTCAGTGGTATGTCAGATAACAACTAATTCTGAGAATTGCTATACTTATTCGATCAAATATGAAATATTTTTGGTGATGGTTCTTATATGTTCTGTGGAGAGGAGGCTTGGTCACCCAGCATGCTGAAGTGCGAGAAAGGTGCGAAAGAGGTGTGAAGGGGTGTGCACCTTTAGTTCCAATAGTGTACTGTAAGTGTACGGTAGTATAATTATAAGATTACTCAGGTCACTTCGCACCTCACCTTGCACCTCCTAGCCTTGTCTGTAGGGTGACCTTTCCCATTGCTTGCAGTGACCGTTCACATCTTCCCCACTGACTGATTTTACGATATGTTATGGATCTATCAGAAATTGTACATATGTAATTAAAACTGTAATTGTGTCTTCATTACAACGCTGCTATTACACTAACCTACCTACGAAAAACAACAGAAAACGAAAGAAACAGATATAATAGCAAAAGCATGTATACTATAATTCACAAAGAATTAAACAGATGTAAACGTTACAAATCTTGTCATCTTAATAGTGGTGCACGCTCAGAGAGTCAATAAGCATGGATGATTGGAAAACGGGTTTTGCTACCAATATATAAGGCTTTGGTGCTCATTGAGAGGACAAATCTTTACATTCGGTGCCAACGAAACCACAAACGTCGGGCGCTAACTATCTAAACTCCCACGTACTGACCATTTTCACATTACCTGCGTGTGATTCGCGTAGTACAATGCGATGGCCAAACCGTGTTTGATAAAGAGCTTAATGAGTACAGTTGGGCTGGCCCACACTACTGCGCGCATTACACAGAAAAGCATGCAAGATGGGCTTGATCGGTATCATTGTTGGGTATCATCTAAATGCAAAGCTCACTCAAAAGGAAGCTCATCTATCTCTTCTACGAAATGAAATGAGCTGTGAGATGATCTGTAGCCTATCATGTAATCACGTGCTTATCCTATTGCCTGGCGTGTAATTATGTCTATTGTTGTTGTGCTTACATGTATCCTGTATCTCATGTATGTCCATCTTAGCCAATCGATACAAAGTGCAAGTGCCTGTCACCCCTCCTCCCGCCCTTTTTGAACTCAAATTCTCCTTGTACCTCCATATATCCATACTGTATCACTTTGCCATATTGATACGATCTCCCGAGGGACCGCCTTATTTCTGAGTAGGCCAGTAACATAGTTTTGTCTCTGCTAAGAGCGCGAGCGGTCCACTCGTCCGATTTCACCTATTCGAGTGAAGCTAATAAATGGTTAGTAATTGATTTGTACAATTACTATAAGGGATTCCAACCCTTGAATATCTGACTGGAGCCGATCAGCTCCATTACATGGGGGCCGAACTTTCTAAGCTCATAAGGTAAGTTTTAGTGCTTTGGAAGGAGGGGAATCTCCGAATTGCAAGACTTGAAGCACAAGCCGAGCCAAGGGCCGTGAAGAGCGGAGGGCTTGGAAGCTGCTAGACTGGCAGCCCCATCAGGTACACCTGAGCAGTGAAGTCTTCCTGTTCCTGTGTATCCTGACGGACCGAGGCAAAGGCGTTTTACAAGGGTAAACGCTGCGCAAAATTTTTTGCTGCTGCCCGGTCTAACAGGCTTGGCTGAATCAGCGCTTGCAGAGATTACTCTTCTGAAATAGACATTGTTGTTGGGTGTATATCACTAGGACAAAACCGTCGCGTGGCCGTGTTCGGCACGCGACGGTTTTGTCCTAGTGATATACATCCGACATTGTTCAGGTTGAGTGCAAATGTCGGACGACATGGATCGAGAGTTAGAACGAATACTGAATGAAGACGACGCCCAAGACTGCAGAATGGACAAATTACAGCAGGAGCTGACACAGCTGAGGGCACAAGTCGTACAGTTATCGCAGCAGAATCTGCAGCAGGTACGTTCAACGGTTCTCCATTGCACTCAAAGCTTGATTAAGCTGCAGGACTTGCCTGAACGGTTGTCATCTATGTTCAGAGAGGGCGAACTGTCCTCAGCGGATGAAATAAAGTCAGAACTAGATAGGGTTCTTGAACAAGAGCGAGAAGCAATGCACACGGCGTTGGATCCCTTAAGCGAAACAGCAACAAGGATCACGGAAATCGCGTCGGAAGTGCATGAAAAGCACAGCAAATAGCTGGATGCGATTTTCGATCAAGCGCAACATGACGACGTGTGTATACGCGCACTTTCGAAAATGCTCAGCGTTGCTTCTACTGAAGTTGTGGGAGCGGTAAAGCACCTCATAAAAGGAAAGCAAGGTAGAGCTGATACAGCACAAAAATTGCACATGCACAAAACAGTGCTGCCAACGAGAGAACCCTTGCGTTTTGATGCTTTACCCGGTACCCAAACACAATATTTGCAGGGTCCGTCACATGCTCCGCAGCAAAACGAGGGGACAACCCCAATGGAAACGGACCAGTCGGAAGTGAACAAGTTCCGACAGGCTTTTCAACAACTGCATGCAAAGGACTTTCCCCAAGAGATCGGTTTGCAGCCAATACAGTTTGATGCTGTCAGAGCGGCCGAAGGTAAGTCTTTCACTGCACGGTCTACAGGTACTAGGCAACCTTCTTTCTCTCAAAGTCAAGCCTATGATTTTCAGAGGAACGTGCAAGCCAACGAGCCTCGACAAGTCATGGTGCCACCTTCTCCAGTCAGGGACAACCTCCAGAGAGGTCAGTCTCCAACCCTTTCTGATGAACCTTATCATTTTGATAATGGGGTAGGAGTAACATTGGCAGCCATGGCGCTTCCGGAGGTTAAGAACTTTAATCATCCAGAAGGGAAAGGCTTTAGTGAATTTGTCACCTCATTCACCATGAGATACGGTAGGATAGGCCTGACAGACGAGATGCTTATTCATCTCATGAGCGAAAAGTTGGAGGGTCATCCAAAGGCGGTAATGAAAACATTGCGCGAAGAGGTACGACAAGGTAGTTTTGCTGACTTCGTGGCAGTACTCAAGGAGAGATTCGCAGAGAACACGTCGGCCAAGCGCATGGAATCACACTAAAGCTGAAGCAGCTAAAAATGACAAAATCTGTGTCGGAGTACTGTGTTCAATTGGAAGGACTGACAGGTCAGCGAATCCCGACGCATCCGAAGTGGATTTGTCAGTGATTCGAGCGAGTGAACTAATCTCGCAACTAACGGAATGGCCAGAATATTTTCAGCTGTTTGCCACAATGGAGGCGTCACCGCCACATGAAGCTTTTGAAAGACTAAAGAGTCTAGCACAATCAATAGAAAGGAGTAAAAACGTGGCAATAGCTGTGAAGGGGATTGCTGAAAGGAAGCAACCCGAAGACCGTAAGAGGCGACCTTTTCCATTCCGTAGGAATCGGGATGGTAATAATCAAGCCGAGCACGTCCATGCAGATGGTAAAGAGAATTCTGAGCGGAAAGACGAGGTTCTGCAAACCCCTGCAACCCTGAGTCCGAGCACCAGAACTCCAAGGGAGTGCAGAAACTGCGGAAAGCAGGGTCACTTCCAGAGAGATTGCAAGAATAGGGTGCAAGAAAGGGTCAACAGCGTACCGATGCATCACAGGCAAGCCGAACCCGCTCAGACCAAACAAGGCAAACATTTTCTACAGTGCTACAGAATTGGTCGTGTCATGCCACAGTCGCGCATAAGGAAGAAGGCGAGCTGTATGGCCAAAAGACGCTTCGAAAAGTATGTCTGTTAGGTTGTACTAGAGAAGCCCTAATCGACACCGGATTGCAAGTTAGCATTTTGCCACTTGCCCTTCTTCTAGCCGCTTCTGAAGCTGGTTTCAATCTAGATTAAGATGTAGAAGAAGTTCAAATGGATTCACACACGACCATATACGACGCATCTGGACACAAGATGTCGTTTAAAGGAGCGGTGAGACTTAGTCTAGCTTTGGAAGGCAGACCCACGCACAGGGTAGTGTTTCTGGTTAGGAAAGGAGGCGATACTACAATCGTGTTAGGAAGAAATATCCTACACAAGAATGGTTTGCAACTCCTCTTGAGTACTCCGAAATTCATGCCGATGCAATCGGCATGCACCCAGACCACGCCAACCAGCAAGAGTAAAAGCACTCAGACCACTCCTGTCGAGCAGCAAAAGTCCGCCAAGTCGAAAAGACATCCAAAACGACATCGAGTCGAAAGAGCGCCATTGGTAGACAAGAGTATAGTTACAAATCCGACACCTCAAAGTCTGGAACGTCGGAAGAGTAACACTGCAGTGGTAGTTTCAAGGGTGTATATAAAGCCAGGAGAAACAAAACCTATTTCACTCACTGGAGAACACCTCCAAAAGGAGCAAATTTTGTGGTCGACCTGCGAAATGATACCGCATGCGGTATGTGGAGTGAATCAGACCACGGTGACTCTCCCAGTAACCAATTCCACGAAGGCAACAAAAGTTTTCCGAGTTGGCGAGACAGTAGGGGAATGGGACCAAAGCCTACTGGTGGAAATGGCGCCACTAGCTTGCACTACCATGCTAGAGCGGATTAGCGCACCAACCGCCGACCGCTGGAACTCTCTGATAGAGTTGCTAAAGCAGAACAAATCTGACGGAAAACTGGAAACCGAGTTGAAAACGGTACTTCGAGACTTTCAGGACGTGTTTGCAGTGACGGAACAAGAACTAACGCAAAGGCATCTGGTGGAACATGATATCGACACGGGATCTGCTGTACCAATCAAGCAGAAAGCGAGACCTATTCCGCTGGCTACCCGTGTGGAACTGCGCAAAATCTTGACAGATCTTCAGGAGCGCAATATCACTGGACCCAGCAAATCTCCATGGTCTTCACCCATCGTATTAGTACAGAAGAAGGATGGCTCGTTACGCTTATGTGTTGACTATCGCAAGATCAACCAAGTCACACAGACTGACAGCCACACACTTCCCACAACTAATGCGATGCTTCAGACGCTGAGAGGAAAGCGTTATTTTTCAACGTTAGACCTCTCCGCTGGGTACTGGCAAATGAAGCTAGCCGAGAGTGCGAAAGAGAAAAGTGCCTTCGCAACAACCGAGGGCCTCTACCAGTCCAAAGTGTTACCTTTCGGACTTGCGACACCACCCGCAGCATTTCAAAGACCAATGCACTTAGTTCTTCACACTCTGTACGGGGACGAAGTAGTATGCTATCTTGACGATATCATGGTGGTGACCACCACCAAAGAGCGTCATGTTGAGCTGCTCAAGAAGGTGTTTGAGAGACTGAGGCTGGCATTGAATCCAAGAAAATGTTTTTTTATGGAGCCTCGAGTTGATTTTTTGGGTCATGTTTTGGATGGCGAAGGACTTCATGCAGACCCAAAGGAAATTGCAGCAATCCAGGAGTATCCCAGGCCACAAACACGGGCGGAAATGAAAACATTTCTAGGAATGTGCTTCTACTATCGCAAGTTTATACTTTGCTTTTCCAAAATTGCTGCTCCCTCACATGAAATGACCTCGGAGAAGAGTTCGTTCAAGTGGACTATAGAGCGCACACAGGCATTTGACACGCTCAAAGCTGCGCTGGTATCTACACCAGTCCTAGCGCAACCGGACATCGAGGGAGCGCGTTCGGGAGCGAAACCTTTCTTCATTCATACGGACGCCAGCTATACCGGTGTAGGGGCAGTTCTGAGTCAAAGAGGGGATGGTAACTTTTTACATCCCATGTACTTTGCATCAAAAGGCCTGAGTAAGAGCGAACGCAACTACCATATCACGGACTTGGAAGCCCTTGCGGTAGTGACGGCACTGCGTAGACTCCACATGTTCATTTACGGACTCCCAGTCGAGGTTTACACTGATCACAAGCCGCTTACAGCTCTGTTTACGCGTTCAAACGTTTCGGCGAGAGTTCTCCGCTGGGCGTTAGTACTCCAAGCGTACAACATAAAAATTGTTTATGTGAAAGGTGCTGCGAACCGAGTTGCAGACGCCTTGAGCAGAGGAGCGGTGGAGATGTCAAATATAAAAGAATGTTGCGATATGTCGAATGAGCTCATTGTCGCGGCCGCCTATGAAGAAGCGGCATGGACCAGAGAGCTCGGAAGAGATACCATCTCGGGAACATAATCCAAGCACTGGAGAATGATAAACTCTCCGAAGAAGTAGTTTTCCCTAATCAAGTGCGAAAACTCAAAGTAGCCGATTTTGTGATGCAAGACGGATATCTCTGTTTCTTGGATAAAGACAATTTGAGGAGGGTAGTACCGAGTAACTTCAAAAAAGAAGTGTTTCGGGATGCTCATCCCGCATTATTAGCCGGTCATTTTGGACCCAAAAAGATACTCCGTGAATTAAGAAAGCGGGTTTTCTGGGAAAACATGACACGTGATGTGTGGCTATGGACAGAAGAGTGCAAGAAGTGCACGCTGTTCAATGCGAAATCAGATATGATACCTCCTCTCAAACCTATAGCGTCTTCTGAACCGTTCGAAATAATAGGTATTGACATTCTGGAAATGGGTCCGACCGCGGCAACAAATATATCTTGTCCGTTATTGACCATTTCACCAAGTTTGGAGGGGCGTACGCCGTTGCCTCAAAGTCCGCGGAGACCGTAGCGCGCACGCTATTCGAACGGTGGATGGCGGACGGTTGTCGCATTCCCAAATGTATCCTCTCCGACCAGGGGGGGGGGGAAATTCGACAACAAGCTCATGACTGAACTCTCGCCCATTTTGGGTATCCGTCAAGTTTTCACAAAAGGTTACAACCCACGTGAGAATGGCGTAACCGAGAGATTCAACAGAACCATTGTCGGATTACTCAGGAAGAAAGTAGAAGTTCCACAAGAATGGGATAAGATGCTGCCTTATTGCATTATCGCGTACAATACAACTGCGCACGAAGCAACAAGAGACTCCCCATTCTACCTCATGCATGGGTTCGATGCAAAAGTGCCGTGGGATTCTATGCCTGAACAATGGATCACGCCCTACATGATAGACATGGACGACTATATCCATGAGTTTGTCAGCGGCATAAATCTAGCTAGGCAAAACGCACGCGAGCGAAACGAGAAAGCACGCGAAGCAATGAAACAGAGCTATGATGGCAGAAACAAAGTTGTGGAGAAGCCACTTAAAATAGGCGATCGAGTCTATATGAAGGTGCCCTCGGAGAAAGGAAATTCCGCTCACCCTAAGCTCGTCAACGACTGGACCGGACCATACAGAGTGATCAAAGTAAGCGAGAATAGCGCGTTTATAACGGCTATAACGGGAGATAAAAACTTGCTGTGCATCCCGTTTGATCAACTCCGGAAGCTGCCACCTGGCATGGATGACGAACCAGTAGTTACAAATAAGGGAAGAGCTAAGAGGGGCAGGCCCAAAAAGAAAATCATGTGCTTGTCGACAGTCTTTCAGTCTTTTCTTCTTTAGTATTCTTTCAGGGTCAAAGTCGGAGATCCACGAGTAGATCCACTTCATCTGTTACACCCCTGCTCGTGTAGAATTTTCAACACTCGTGCACAAGTCGGACTTCCTGGACTCCGCTGTGATTTGGCACGGTCGAAGCCGGTGAAAAATCTATTCGAATTGGCGAATGTGGCTTCGATAGCCCTTCATCCGCACTGGGGCGACGATAGAAAGGAAGCCGAACTGCTCAACAAAGACTCGCGATACTTGACGATTCATGGTTTAGCGACTGCCATCCACGCACACAGCAAGTTCTGCTACGAAATCGCAACTGCGGTCAAAGCCAAAGAAAATGTGGAGCTGTCACACCCGCCTTTGTTCCCGACCAATCCGGGTTATGATATTGAAATGTACTATCGTATGGCGATGGCACGACGGTTACAGATCAATTCCCAGCAGGGTCAAGCGTCCAGTTGAGGGAAATTTTCAAAAAATACGACCCCCCCCCCCAAAAAAGGAGCCCCCAATACGACCTCCCCCCTTTCACGTCTGCGATTGTTAGTTTTGAATTTGCTGCAATTTGTTGGTTATCAATAAAGTCTTGTGACTTTGAGTAGGTCAACGATTACAAGCTCACACAGCTTACACCAGATTTGGAAAAAAGGGAGACTGAGTGCCAACTGAAAACACTGAGATTCGTCCACCAACAGAGAGTTTCATCCTTGTAGGAGTTAAGGAGTAATGGAAGAAAGGCAAACTTCAAAATCAACCTAACAATAACTGGAGTGCTACCGCCTGGTATGCCACCAGTTCCCGCTGCTGGTTTAGCTGGAACTGAATCAGTAATAATGAAGGCACGAGAGCTGGACAAGTCTAGAAATGATCCAGAAGGGGCTCTCGATCAAAAAAACAAAAACAAAAGACTGTTACCTTTGAAGTTTCGTTTCAGGCGACGGGCGACCGCCCGTTTCGGGCGACGTGCGAAGCGGTCGCGTTGGAGCGCGTTATCTTATTATCACCCCATACTAAATTCCGACATTATTAAAACACTTCAAACTTTACCTAGAGCCCATCTTTCAAGCAGCTGTAAATTGTGTTCCTAATAGCTTCTTTAGACCTATCTATTGGCCGCTTGCTTTTCCTAATGGTTGCTTAGTTCTCGATATGGAATTCCAGTTGAGGGTTAGTTGAGGGGAATTTCGGAGTGTTTCACTTCAAATGGCCATAACTTCCTTCAAACTTAACCGCATGAGTTCGTTTTGGTGAAGCAGGGTCTGCTATGTTGTCGCTTTCGAATGACTACCTGAGCTATGCCATATCTTCAAAACGAAGGAAGTTATTTTGAGAGAAGCCAGTTGAGGGCCAGTTGAGGGGAATTTCGGAGTGTTTTACTGACCATAACTTCCTTCAAACTTAACCGCATGAGTTCGTTTTGGTGAAGCAGGGTCTGCTATGTTGTCGCTTTCGAATGACTACCTGAGCTATGCCACACCTCTGAAACGAAGCAAGAAAAATTCAGAAAAGCTAGTTGAGGGGACCTTTTTTTCGTCGAATTTGCGAGATCTTCCCACGAATCTTGCCAAAAATCGATTCATTGTTACTGAAATTTTTCCAGTATGCATCCTTCGCTCTCGGAGGCCTAGTGGAAAGGCGAGAAGCGTCGGTCAGCTTTTCTGTGGGATGCGCATGCATGAGGATTTCATCCACTTTCTCAATGGATACAAACGTTTTTCCGGTCCACATAGTGGCCGCCAACACTAGGTTACGTACTTACGGTCGTGGTAAGGTATGGAAGAAGTGCATTTTCCTTCAGCTAATTTTCCTTTTTCAACTTATAGTTTTTGGAGTATTCATCCACGGCGATACCCGTGGATAGATGCCGCTTCCCACGGCTAATCGGTCAATTTCGAAGGTGTCTCTGTACGTGAATTCTGTGCCGGCGGACCAATGAAAGGTTCATTTACACTGGTTGGCTTCGTTGCGGATTGCGCCATGCACGAAGTTTCCATGATGATCGAGTTAAACTAGTTTCGGGTTCGAACCCAGTTAATCAGTTTTATCATTTCTCACCTTACAATTTAGACCCTCAGTCTGAAATTCTGTTGGTCACTGTCTACCTCAACGATTACGACCCCCCCCCCTCCTGGCGGACCAAATACGACCCCCCCTGTTGAGGATTCCTCAACGGAGGCTTGACCCTGCTTCCCAGTCACCGGACGACATGCCTGGAAACCCGATCTTGGTGGCCCTACCGAATCAGTTCGTCAGGGTGCTGAATGACGTGGTGGAACCGCCCACTGTGATGTTCCTCGTGTATTCGCATTTCGGCGATCTGGCAGACCAGCTGCAGAAGCAGAACATCTCATCAGCATTTGTATGGGTTTGGCTAAACCAAGTCCCCAACACCCAGCACATGCTGCTGGTGCAACACGCGGTAGAGAGACACCTACAGTGTGGAGGCACACTTGAGCTGTTCCATCCTCCGTTTGAACTCAGCCGTGAGTCGGATTGGAGACACATTGGAAATGTGTGCAAGAAAATGGCAGATTTCCTATCGGGGCCTGCGAGAGGTTTCGATGCGAGGATCGTTGATTTCTACAGCACCATCGGGGAAGAAGTGCCGATCAAGCACCCCGCGATCAGCTTGGGGGTATGCCCTAGAAAAGGAGATGATCGTTTGATGCCCTGGCAGTGCCAGGTGTTCCTGAATCAGGTCGCTGACGTCGCGTCAAACATCCTCGTTTTGCCCAAATTCGAAGTCAAGATCAAAAAGAAGAACACCGCCGAGTCGACATCCGAGCACAAGGACACCGCAGTCGAAAAGGAGAACAAGAAGCGTCGAGGATTCGAAGCATGTTACATCAAGGACGTGAAAAAGAAGGGTGAAGAAGTGGCCCACACCATGAAGCAGACTGGAAGACACCACAGAACCGAGAAGCCGCCGGAGTCGTCTTTCCGAAAGGGGGCATGTAAAGATGATCTGTAGCCTATCATGTAATCACGTGCTTATCCTATTGCCTGGTGTGTAATTATGTCTATTGTTGTTGTGCTTACATGTATCCTGTATCTCATGTATGTCCATCTCAGCCAATCGATACAAAGTGCAAGCGCCTGTCACCCCTCCTCCCGCCCTTTTTGAACTCAACTTCTCTTTGTACCTCCATATATCCATACTGTATCACTTTGCCATATTGATCCGATCTCCCAAAGGACCGCCTTATTTCTGAGTAAGCCAGTAACATAGTTTTTTCTTAAGCCAGTAACATAGTAACAGTAAGCCAGTAACATAGTTTTTTTTCTGCTAAGACCGCGAGCGGTCCACTCGTCTGATCTCACCTGTTCGACTGAAGCTAATAAATGGTTAGTAATTGATTTGTTCAATTACTATAAGGGATATCAACCCTTGGATATCTGACTGGAGCCGACCAGCTCCATTACAGCTGAGCATTGCAATGTTATTATCAGCGAACTATTATCTAATGGATTCCCTTTTTAAAACTCTAGTGCAAAGAAAGCCATGCATGGAGTGAATCGAGACTATAGTGGCCAACTCCAAGGCTTGAAATTGAATCACGTAATCACAATCATAATCAATCGTATTTAATTTTAGATAACTAATACGAACGACCCAGTTTCTATTCTCAACACCATATAAGGAATGACAATGCAAGGACTTCAAATATCAAAGATTTCCTGATCATTATATCAGGGCGGGCTGGTGCAGGGACCAGCGGCGCGCACCCCACTCTCACGGCACGTGCTCAAATTCCCCGTCAGCGCCCGCCGAGGACTACCAAGCTTTCCATCCCTCCGGTGTAGTTATGTTGGTACCATTCTCACCTGCAAGAGTGAAAGCACTGACTTGTTTATCGGGTGGCCCTCGCAAGCCTTTGTATAGCCAAATCAGTGAGTGGAATTGGGATGCAAGGCGCATCCCCCAGAAGGGACTGAACACCCCACATCTATCTATCATTATATCAAAAGTACATCACTGCTTTGCTCTACTTACTAGCTTAGATTTTCATCATTAACCTTACTAATCAAGGCACACATGCATGGCGCGATTATGGTTATTGATAACAAACCTGAGAGTGTGATTTGTACCAATGAAGATTCTCTGCGAACCAGGAATGATTCTTTATTGATTCGCTTTTCCATTTTAAATGCGCATTCTGTTTTACCAAAAGGTCAATAGTCGATGCCAGCAATTAAGCGGGGCCACCCCATAGGCAGGGCTAGGAGGTGCGAAGTGAGGTGCGAAGCGACCTGAGTAATCTTGTAATTACACTACCGTACACCTACAGTACACTATTGGAACTAAAGACCCTCACCCGGTGTGAAGTAGGTGCGAGACAAAGTTGCTAACGAGCGTTCTGTACAAAAGTAGCACACCACAAGTCACCTGGTCTTCAATAGCGTTTTCGCCTTTTTATATTTTTCTAACTGGTGTTGTACATTTGATTGCTTCATTTTAGGACATTTGAAAGTTGTTTGCGCAATCGACTTTGCAACGATGGCTGTGGAAAGTCGGCAAAACAGTGCAACGATGGCTGTGAAAAGCGGGAAAAACAGCTGAAGCGATACGACGATGACAGGAATGCGCTTGCGAAAAAAATAAGAGGAAAAGTAGAAAGAGTTAACCGAGGCAAGCCAATTTCTGGTTGATTTCAACTGACGACTTTTGATTAAAAAGATAGCTGACTAAATATGGATAGATGTGAGTGGTATTTTTTGGGTAATGCCCATTACTGTTACCTTCGCGACCACGTCAGCACTCCGCATACCATACCCTTGCTGACTGGTAGCATTCTTCGCACGTGCAGACGATTTAGACACGAGCATCCGATCCCTTTACTATTGACTATTCAACCTACCCAATTCCTTCTTGGCGCCTTCGGCAGTTGTTGATGAGAGCACCATCATCGGTGCCCTCGCAGAAAGAAGGTGACAAGAGTTTCCTAAAACACGCCCAAAACAGGTCAGCTGTGGTGCCATATAACAGTTGTTGGGAACACTGGGCTGCGTAGGGGGAGACGGTCGTTCGGCGCGGCCCTTTGTAGCTAATTTGCCAGTGGGGCACATGGGCCATGCCCCCCCCCACACCGACCATTCGACTCATCTTCTGCGCCTGGTAAGTCGTCCACAGCAGCGAACTCTCAGGTATACGTGAGTGATAATTACTACATGAAGGGTTTTATTGAAGAATCACTGCTAATTACTGAGAGGAAGCTCGTATCACCACTCCTAAATGATTGTATTACAACTACCCCGGAATGAACAAGCAATCGTTCCCATTCTTGGAAATGCAGTGGAGACGAAAAGCCGAAAGCGCGAATAATTTGCCAGAATCCACGCTTAATTCGCCAGTGCAATAATAAGAGATTTGTGAAAGTCAGTAATTTGCAGTTTTTGTTAAGTTTGTTAGTTGCAGTTGAAGTCTTGAACATCTGAAGGTTCGGTGATGTGGACGATTTATCCAGAAGATGCGTCGAATGGTCGGCGTTAGGGTGGCAGCAACGGCCCATGGTCCCTATTGGCGGGTGTGTACCTTACGTCACGATTTCGCACAACGACTAGCGGCATGCGAAGCAGTGTGTGCGAGCTATGCGCGTCGCAGTAATTGGGTCAGCGATTACATGGTAATGCTATGGGCGCAATACGCAGTTGACTCGTAATCGCTTCGGGACCAACAACATGGCACCTTTAGCTCGTCCGTATTGCTTCGCTTCGGTTGACATAAGGGCACACAACCCCCTCCCCGTCGGCAAATTAGCTGCAAGGGGCCGCGCCAAACGACAGGCACCCCTGCGTAGGCTTGCACTGGGCTGAAGACAGTGAACACCTTACTCGCAAGAGACTGACTTGCCGCCGGAGCGGAGGGCGCACTGGCTTGAAGGAAGCACAAAATCTAAGGTAACGGACCTATGTTAACTGCAGTTTCCAGTTTATCGCCTGTGAGTACCCACACACGGATTCCAGCGGCAACGAGGCGTCCTACTGTTTCTGGAACTCGCTTCTGAAGACGGTCTTCAATCGCAGACACTCCAACTAGCACAAGCTCCTAAACAGCAAAAATAATCGGTTGCGTCCCTCAAGGCACACCGTAATCATGCTCATGAAGCTGGTCACACGGCTGCGTAGGTAGCTTTCAAACCCTTGATTCATCGCTAGTGAGTGAGTGAACATTCATATCTACCTTATCTGTCTTTCCTTTGTAGCTGTAACTACTATTTCGATCAATCAGCTCACTCATTATTAGTTAGGCTGAAGCTGTAATCGACAAGTCTTTCGCTTCCACGAAATATATGAAATCTCATGCGTATTGGAACGTCGTCTCGGGCAGTGAGACGACGAGGTATTATAATCGATCACGATATTCCGCTAACAGCGGAGCTTCCAGAGAGATAGGTATGTAGTCATAACATAGTCTTATGAATATTGTCTTTTCATTTGTGAAGTAACGCCAGGAAGGTGAAGCTGGACGGCGTTTGTTGCGATGGTTGGACCGCGACTGAGGCACGTAGCTGTACGAGGATTGAGGGAACAGGAAAAGAGTTGGGGTTTATGGTGGGAATCCATAGAAACAGTATAGCAGAAATGGTTGGGGTTGAACCTGCTCTCAGGCGCACATATGAGGTGCTTTGAAGTGCCTACAACACTTTCCTACTTTTAGTAGTCTGAAGGAACCACTGCCCGATCGAATCATCTAATCGACCCATTACTCCAGCAGCTGTCTCCATGGCCGACAACCATTAGTCACCGTCGGTCCACCTCAGTGGAGGTGGACATGAACATAGGAAAGTGGTGTTGGCACTACGTAAGTGGGTTTTATCAATATCATGCTCTATACACAGGGGGCGACAATAGTATTGACCGACTACACTTATCGTAACTTATCTATTGCTGTCCACAATTACTGACTGGCTCATAGGTATGTAGAGTGTGCTTCATGCATGTACGTGAACGGGGCGTGCTCCATGTACGTCCTGCTTGTCAGAAATGTTCATATCTCGTTTTCAGAGCAGCTCAAAGATTGTGAAATAGTCGGTGAAGGTGAAGAATGACGACTATTTGAATTGGCTAAAGACCCACTCGCAGTGGGCGGAAGTCACTATAAAGAATCATAGGATAATTTGTCTCCAGCGCGGTTCAGAGACAGGGCATAAGCTGAAGTCGAGTGCGACACTTACAGCGACAAAATATGTCACGTGACCATGGTGGGCGGAGCCTTTACTGGGATATTGCTCGAAATCGATTGTCGGAAATGGCTTACGGACCATATCACTACGAGTACAGTCAAAGAATTTTATAATTACCAGGTTCAGTTAACGATGTACCTCACGCGTTACTTAGCACTGGTGAGCTGCGAACTACGCATAAGTTAATCTGCACAGGACTAAGTCAGCGATATGGTTTAGGAATGATAAGGCGCACAGCTTCACTGAGTTCACTCCTGTGCGGGTAAAATCATCCACCGGTGTTACCCATTAGTCATAACAATCGTAGGCGTGGGTCGATTCTATTGACCCGGACCGTGATGCCGCGCCGGTGGCCGGGGCATGCGGCGTCGCACTCCTCGCAGGTAGCACGAAAAAGGCTTTGAATCGTAAAGGGAAATAGTGAATAACTATCCTACTATATATAATTCGCTTAGTATGTCTGTCTGTGTGTGTGTTTGTCCGTCTGTCACGAAATTCATATCTCGCGTCGCAGTAAAGCTGGGACCATGAATTTTACAAGTGATGTGGGGGGTGGCAAGGGGGCACTAATGGTGGTGGAACGGAGGTGATAGCAAGTGATAAGGGCTGATAAGGAGCCTCGGAAGACAAATGTCGCCAAGTCCGTTACGCCTTTCGCGTTGATCCAAGAGCGCTGACACTCACATATGTTCAGCAGGGTGGGCCGGGGACATTAATGGTGGGTGATCCACTTTGATAACGGTTGATAAGATTCGATAATGAGCGTAAAAGGCTAAAGTCGTCGAATCCGTTTTGCCTTTTGCGTTGATCGAAGAGCGCTAACACCCGTAGTGTTGTGCTGGGTGGGACGGAGACATTAATGATGGGTGATTCTCATTGATAACTGTTGATAGGAGTCGATACGGAGCTCAAAAAGACTAGAGACGTCGAATCCGTTTCGCTTTTCGTATTGATGCTGAGCGTTCATACTCACAAGTGTTTTGAGGAGTGGGACAGGGGCATCAATGATGGGTGATCCACATTGATAACGGTTGATAAGATTTGATAAGGAGCATGAGAAGGCAAATGTCACCAACGCCGATTCGCTTTTGCGACTAACTATGGAATGTTCACATTCGCAGGCATTCTTGGTACGGGGACTCCAATGGTATTGTTGGGTACAGGGGCCTCAGTGAAACTGATAACAGCTTACAGTGGCTGACAAGAACCGTTAGTAATTGGATGGGGAATGCCTTACATCGCTTGCTACTACTATAGGACCGCTTTAGCAAAAGCGTCTGATGCTCAGTGGCATTGGGTGAACATATTTTGTTTATGTTCTGATATCATTGGCCGATGTATCAACCGCTGAATTGCCTAGCGTTCCAAAAAATGGTGCATTTCTCTTGATACTGCGATTTAAATTGATAATGATGATACGACCTATATTTGTGATAACAAAGCAAGCGATTCACTCGAAATCATTTTTTACTGCGTTACTGGCAGCAACACTGGGTATCAACCGCTAGACTATGTAAAATTCCAAATAGTGAAGCATGTTTACGAAAACGATAAACATCGATAATCGGGATATGGATCTACCATCAATGTGTAGGAATTAGATGCTCAGTAACTGAAAAAATTGTTACCAATCGACGCAGTTGAATACAAAACTGTCGATCTCTAAACTATCCGAACTCCCAAGGATGACCTACACCAGTTCCCTGGCGCACACTACAGCGAGCGATTCATGTCGATGACGTGCAAAATGGGTTCGATGCAAAGCAAGAAGTACATCAGTACCAAAATGCTCTTTTATCATGCCATCTTCTCTGCTTTTTTTCCAGTTCAATAGCAGAGGAAAGAAAATTTCCATTCAACTCCATACGCAACTGTGGTCGTGCCGATCAAACCCATTTTGCACAACATCGCCATGAATCGCGCGCAGTAGTGTGCGCCCGCCAACTGGTTGTTCAATAAGTGATAATGCATTATCAAAACATTGTATTTAGTCAAGTAATGTCTTATCATGAAGGCGGATAGGCTCTTCCTTTGAAAGCGTCTGCTTAAACAACGCTAACAATCTGTGCTCTTCCATAGTTTTAACCCACTTATGTCTTGTTCGTAGCTTCTATATAAGTGGAAATGGCGAATGTACTACAAAGGGAACTGACATCAACCTTCGTGAAATAACCTTCATAAGAACAATCAGAGGCGAAGAATTCGGCTTAGAAAGCTGTCGTGTTACTCGTTGCGGTCATACCGAATGGTGTAGAGGAGCGTGTCCGTCTTAAAACGACATGCAAAACAATAAACTCTCAACGCTTAAGCTCTACATCGCCAGGCCGGGTACACAGGCCTCAGGTACACAAGCCGCGCGCGGCGTACGCGACGCGACGCAATGGGTGTGACGATAGAATCGGCCGTCCCCCAGTGATCGTAATTCTGCGACTGCACTCCATGGTCGTGAAATACAGTATCCGCCTTCGACCCTCTGCCTACCGAACCGTCCACGGCTTGTTAAAAAGACTGCAATCGTTTCCATTCACACAATTACCTACTCATTCCATTCTCGGTCTAAATTAAACGGCATTACTCTTCCGACAACCAAACACACCTGCATGCCATCCTAATGTGCTGACACCTAATGCGACGTTTGCACACCGCAGAATGGCTGCAGGTGTACATGGTAGGTGTTTATATGAGTAGCGAGTGACATAACAACGATTATTTGGCCTTACTAGGGAAGGGTTTTCAATTCTCATGGGACTTTGAAATGAGACCTAGGGGATCGGTAGAGCTTCGAACGCTGATTATAACTGTGAAAACCAAAATTGCCAAATGGCATCTTGAAGCGAGTTACGAGGGGTCAAGGTTCGCCTGTGACACCTCATTGGCGAGGCACTTTGCCATCAGCGTGGCCGTTCTTAATCCAGCATCGACCACCGTGGCTTACTGGTAGTGTCTAACTCAATCATGCAGGTCTGGAACACTACCAGCAAGCCACGGTTGTCGATGCTGGCTTAGGAACGGCCGTGCTGATGGCAGAATGCCTCGCCAATGAGGTGTCACAGGCGAACTTTGACCCCTCGTAACTCGCTTCAAAATGCAATTCGGCAATTGTGGTTTTTTGCACATATAATCAGCGTTTGAAGCTCTATCGATCCCCCGGGTCTCATTTCAAAAATCCATGGGAAGTTGAAACCCTCACCTAGTGAGATTGTTAGTCCAGCACCAGATAGTAACCCATACTTGAGCGGTCGATTTCCCTATCACAACCACTCACTTGCGGACGGACAGGCATAATGAACGACATACAAGCCGAGTGTTGCGGTTTATATAATAGGGGATTGGCTAAAGATATCGGTTCATGTGCGCATGACCGGGCAATGCAGTGATTTACACCACAATCCGAAAGTGAGCAAAATTGCAGAAGCGTGCATTTTCATAGGACAGCTAGCCTATCCGTCAATACCTAATGGTAATGAGCGCCCAGAGCTGGTAGTACAGGGAACTTAGACACTGCTTTAAAAAAAATCCTACAGGACTCTTGGGACAACCTATGAGAAAATCAACAATAATGAGTAGTAATAGCCCGTTAGTCCGTTCTTTGTGATTAATTGAACGCAAAAGCGTAGGGGCCTCAGCGGAAATGTCTGGCCTTTGTGACTAGTTGCGAAATTCACGATGTTAGAGAATGCGTAGGGCGCGTGCTTCAAAGTTAAGTTTGGGAGATTGTCGATAGGTTCCTGTCGAAAACCATAAAACTCGAAAACATGTTTTCGCGCGATTTTTCACACTATTACGGCACTAACTGTAATCAATAAATCGATCGGTTTTTCTGAAAGAAGCGCTGCAGGGTTCGACTCCGTTAGTAAAACATCGAATTTTCAGCGGAAAATTGTTTCAAGAGAGTAAATTAAATCGCGGTTGGGCATTGGAAGCATTGTTTACTTTACCCTACCATCGGATTTCCGTCAAGCTCATCTATTTGTGAAGTTGCCGTCTGAAGGATGCTGCTTCTGCATTTCCCTCCGCAGACGTTTCGCTTCTTCGCCTTGTATCCATAATTGGGCCAGGGATCATGGGACGGATCGCTCGATAATCAATCGATTTATAACGAGAAAATGATAAAACGAGAAAACGCGTTTTCGCGCGATTTTTCACACTATTATGGCACTAACTGTATGGCGGTGAAGTTCTGCGATGTCCCCTACACAGTTTTTAGTTAGCGGTACACTGTTCATTATCACCTCTATACTGACTGCTATTGTGCACATTTCTGAGAAATTTTTTGGGTTGATGCACTATGAATCGGACAAATGGTAGTGATGACTTCCAGGGATCATAATTCAGCCATGAGTTGACAAAAAGATTGTACCCTTGTAATGAGTCTAAAAAGCTTCTCAAGATACAGTCAAACAAATACTCCAAACTAGTTTCATCCCCCCACCATGCTGCAAAATTCAAGCCGTCCAGAGACCACATCCGCAACGTCATACTATTTCTATCGCTATCTGGCCAAGAACCCGCGGGTATTGGAAGGCGCCTAAAGGTAGTTAACAAGGAGCATGCTCCCGCCAGAAGTATAGTGTACTTGTGGCATTCGAAGTTTGCGTCGGACGACTATTCCATCGAAGACGAATACCGCATTTGGTGGAAAGTACATGGCGTAGAATACTGGGAGCTGCTCGATGAAGGTACACCAGTATCCGCCGACGTCTACATTCGCTCAAAACTCGCGACGACGTCAAGAGGGTACTCGAGAACTTCTTTGAGGCCCAGCCTCCGGCCTTCTGAAGCAAGGGCATCCGCGACCTGCCTAACCGGTAGCAGAAGGTCATCGATAAAGATGGAGCATATTTTAAGTGAATCCCTGTTGTCGTAAAAAAGTTGTACGAGAAAGATAAAATTCTGTTATTTGTCCGATTCATATTGAATCAACCTAATAGTTTTTTTTTGTGCCCAACAGCTTTATTGAACCCCTTTCCAACTGCTAACCATTTTCGAACTCCCCCATCCAGAGTGAAGCAGGATGATTGATATTTTGCTTGTTCAGATGCGCAGTAAGTCCTCACATTGCAGCTATTATTTGTTCCCAATGCTTTTTTTGTTCCGCAGCGGATCGCGCTCCTTTTGGGGTGTCTCTCCCAGAAATGAAGGATATGAAACTATTAAGGAATGCTCCCATCATCTGAATGGACCGCGAAAGTGGTGAGACAGGTGTACAAAGCAATACACAGTTGTTCTGATTTTTTGACACAGGCCCATACAGTGCTATCCAGTAATTTTTCAAGGGTTGGTCTCAAAATCGGTCTGATGAAGGTGATGGCATTACTGGAGCTTCTGAGGGTGGGATTTGGTGTTTTTTGCGAGTATCACATTTCTTTAAAAATTCAACTGATAACTCAACTCAATTCAAAATTCAACGTGAGCTGTTAAATGAAAAAAGCAAACCTTTTCTATGGCCTCCGCAAGCTCTGCAAGTCGCGTCTTTCTGTGAATAGAATCGTTAACAGTTTTGATGTATTCTTCATGCCAAGCGGTTATTGTTGAGGCTTCGATGGTTCTTACAGCAAAACAGAGGGTTCGAAGACCTAAACATCTTTCTCATCTATAATGTCACACATAGCCATTTTTCTTCATCACCTCCTAGTGCGAACTGCTGCAAATGGCCGGCCGTCCGTTTCAGTTCTTTCTGGGAAACACTTTTGAGTCGCTCGAAAATTTTTTGATCCTAAACTCTCTCAACTCAAAGGACACTTGCGGCTCTTGCGGCCTAAAAAATCAAACTCACTGCTCCTTTAATGTAAAGCTTATATTTGCCATGGGGATCCTTCACTATCACCGACATCCGTTTTCGTTCTGAATCGAATTCGAGAACTGCCACCAAATCGTATTCCAGTTCGACTCCTAGCTGAAACGCACTGCATTCGACACGTTCGCATGCGTTCGAGAGCGGACCACCGATCAAATCTCGTCCTACCGCATTGATATAGCATTTTCCGGGAGCACGTCTTCTGAACACGAAACCAGCATCGGCAGCGAGTTTGAGAAGAGCATGTTCATCTACAATCGTAGGAAATTAGCTAAAAAAACACTCTTTTGCCTTGGACATGATATTGGCAAAGTACTGCGAAAAATAAGGTTGCGGGCGATTCGAAAGAAGGAAGTACTCTATGTAGAATGAGAAGAATGACTAAGAATGCCACTGCAACTAAGAATGACTCGTTCTTAGTTGCAGTGGCACCGCCGAATGGATAGGAATCAGTTTGTTTGTTTGTACTTTTAGCTGTCACGAATTCGGCAGCATCTGACTAAAGTACATCCTTAAGAAGGTCAAGCGCTGGATGGATGGCAAATGGACCAAGCAGAAACAAAAGTGAGCTAGGCTAGGACACAAATTATAGGAGAAACGAAGAGTTGTGTGAGCGGGCAAGGCGCTCCCTCAATAGGTGGCGCATGATACAAAGATCATTTATCGCATTCAACAAGTACAGGAACATCGCTAATTACAGTTGCTTCGCACATGAGGTGCAAGGCGAACCCAATCAGCTGCGAGAACCACGAATCATCATGTTGCCCACATTGAACCATAAAATGAGTAAAAACCAAATTAGGCAAGCAATATAAATGGGACAATCTTCTTGAAGAAGCACTTCACAATTTCACAAACTTCTCAAAACATGGCCATCTTAAACTCTATTAACGAAAAAGGCCTAATGGTAGTGCCATAAACTCTGACTTCCAGTGGAACTTCTGAATGCACATTCACATCAGAAACAAAATATAACACGTTCTGAAATGTAATGAGTTGACCAATGATGGGAAGCCTTTTTTCTGCACACGCGCTCAAATAGAAGCATACTGCAGATGCATGTTCAGATTTGTAACTAGTAAAGCTGTATGAGTCTCATATGTTCATATTAGACTTATGTTATTTTTGTGTTGTAACTCTTTAATAACAAGTAATAAATACATCCGAATCATTTGCATGAAAGCTGTTAATCTGTATTTCAGTTAATGAACCTTTACTCAATTGATCAATGAGGGTGACCCGCGAGTTCTCGCCGCTGACTGAGGTTACTTCGCACCTCATGTGCGAAGCAACGTAACTAGTTGCGAAAATGGCGTGGTTCTACCAATAACCACCGTCCCGTGTTTAATGTAGTATATTCCACATCACAGTACTGTGTACTATGGGCGACTATAGTGTTGCGAAACGAACTCACTTGTGCAAAGAGCCCATCTGGCTCTAGAATAGGCGCAAAATAGCGCACTCCCCTTCATTACAAGTAATTCACCGCAAAAGAAAGAGGCGTGCAACGAGCCTCGTACGGTTGATGATTTTTTGGATGCTATGTAAGTTGGTTGGAAACATGTTATGGAAGACACCCAAGAAACTGTAAAGAGCGAATCAATTTAGGCCAGAAATGTGAGTATTAACTACATGTAGGAAGATCTCAGGTGGGTGGAAGCGGGTGTAGGTTGGGACACACGAATCTAGGCCGTGTCCCTGCAAAAGCCTGTGGCCTTCGACCTAAGCCTTGAATAATTCAGACAATTTGTTCATGTAAGTCGTGTCCTCCCTGCAAGTCTGTCCCGTTGCATAGTCAAATTGACTGAATTATTCATGTCACAGGGCAAAGGCCACAGGCTGTCACAGGGTCACGGCCTAGATTCGTGTGTCCCAACCGTCACCCGGGTGGAGCACGCTTCAAGTAAACACCCTTCCTACACGATTGTTCTAAACCACCCGTAGCGAGATAACATCTCTAGTTCCAGAGAAAAATCCGCATCGCTCGACTCAAAATTTCTCCTATTTCTGCACCGTTCATATGAAAACAATAAAGAAACAACATGCCTCCATTTGGCTGAGTTACAATACTTTGGCACATTTCATGATTTGCGTCAACCGTTGCTTTTCATTTGGCACTTTCTAAGTCAAAGGCAGCGATAGGGAAAATTTGAATTTTTTTCGTGAAAAATGTGGTGAATATGAGAGTCGAGGTGTAGCAATATGATGGTGAAGAAAAAACGGAAGAAAATGGACAAAGACACGAGTAATAGGACCCTCTCACACCGCTGATCTCGACACGGATGACTTTTCGTCAAGAGTCGGGTAGTCTGGACGAGTTCTCCATAGGCATGTTGCCAAGTCGTCAATACGAAGGGATGTTCGGTAATACGACGTCATCTATTTTCTGGGGTGAACATGAAGCTAAGACTCAGAAAGCGCGCGTACCTTCAACCCTGCCGCATCTTCTTGGCCACTCGTACCGCAACCAATTAGGAATCACGTCGTCTGGAGGCGGGGTCAGTCATCCAAAAAAGTCACCTGATAACCGTCACGCCGCTTCTACAGCTAGCGGCCCACTTTTCGACGGTGATTCTGCCATGTATTAGCCTATTAGACCCTTACTTTCCATTGGCCTGACTTCTTTTAGGAATTTCTCAGTACTCACATTACCCTTAATGTTGTCTTTAAAGGCACACCATGCGATAATCAGATCAGCGGCGCTCAGTGGAGAAGGAAAATTGCAATAAGAGAAGATTATTTGATGAAACAGTCGAATGATGGAAGCAGCTTGCACATTGGAATTTGCTCGTCTGAGGCCTGTGTGATTCGGTTAGGTGGGTGTGGCTCGGTTGCGTTCAAGATGTTCAAGAGGGCACAGTACCTTGAGAGGGCACCGTGTAGCTGCAAAAAATATTCAGTCTGAGTAGTATCCATGGACCTACTTGCCCCAAGAAAGTAAACCACTTAACTGATTATAGTGTGGTGTGCCTCAAATATGGATACACTATTCCCTCATACGTTTACTTTCATTTCATCATAACATGTACGTAATGCGTGTGCGGAGGAGGTTCACCATGTGCGAGGTGCTCCTTCAACTCAGGATCCTTCTATGCTTGAGCAAACGTTTACATCCACTAGCACACAATAATTCGAAGCCATCAGACACGATGGATATACCATAAATCCTGTCTATAACGTAGTAATACACTTGCTGTTTCTTAGATGCACTTACATAACATGCTTTCTCCCTTATACACAATAATGTACAAAGCATCTAAACTAACGAGCAAGGTCTTTCAGGTCATGACACGTTTTTGAAAAACGGCTTTTTCCGTCGTATGGGTTTTTCCGTCGTCCGTAAAATATAACTGACTTCCATATTTGGTGAGCGGCCCTACGAATGCCACAAAAGGAGTAAAGAGATTTTTGGTCAAAAGGGCGATTTTAACACTTTTGTTGTAACGCATACTCTTTGTAGCCTTGAGCATGTGCAAAGCCAAGGGTGTTCTTCTATTTCACATCCAGAACAAAGCCAAATGTGGAAAGAGATAAAATCTTGCATAATCGTTCCCAGGCGCAGCGGATCTTACAGCGATTCGATAGCCTGCTGGATATGGTGATGGGCTATCAAGCGGACGATGTGAAACGTTCATGGTTCGAATCGCGGCATTGGAACACTTTTGTGCATTTTTTGCATTCACTTTGCGACCTTTGCCATGTATGTTTATGCCAAGTGACCATGAATTCGCTGACAGCGTGCGACGTTGACTCTTTTTACGAATTTTCAGTGAATTTGATTACCTGACTTTTTTGAACGCTTATGAGCCCGTAGCGCTCGAAATTTGCACATTCGCACGAAATTAGTGCCAATTCGTGATAAGTGGGTCCAACTACCCTTAGGAACACATTTCTAGCCAAATCCAAATCTTGGTCTCAACTCCAAGAAAGCATTGTAGACCACCCCGTACATAATGCCCTTTCTATTTGTAGAAGTGATTAACAAACAAAATCGATGAAAATAATTGAATATGCACAGCATGGATGCCTATCGCTGTAACTTTACCTGCCACGCATCAAGTAAGAGAAATAATCAGGATTGACAAGTGATACCGTCGTCTCCTCCGTCGAACGTGTACTAGAAGGTGTACCAAAGCCCAGCTCAAATTTTCGAATTTGGGTCAAAATCTCGATTGGGCTGGAAACTTACCCCTAATTGTAAGTAGTTGTACCGTCTGAGCAAGTATATCGTATTCTTTTCGCGCAACAATACCTCGCTCGCGCGTATCTGCGCTGATAAACCCACAAAAGTGAAAATCCTAATGTTGCAGATTCGTCCTCTAACCCCTTAATGGCATTCGTAGGAGTGCTCAGCAAGAATGAACATCAGTTATATGTTCCCTGTACGTACCTCCATTCATGCAAAAACAGCTTTTAAAAAGCGCGTCACGAGCTGGAAGACCTTCCTTGTAGAAACTTACCAACGGGACTATGATCGTCACGCGCAACTTGTTCTTGGTGTTCGAATGAAAATGGGGGGGGGGGGGGGGCACTCCATTGTGATCGGCGTCAGAGGACTATTCTTTCGTGACCTTCAATGAGAATGAGGAGGGGGAATCTCCCTTCCCTCAAGGCCTAAGCAGGATTATACGTTTGGGTGTGCACATTGATGAATGCAGGATAAAATTCGGTGAGAGATGACATAGCGAAAGTGGTACCCTGAACTATATTAGAACTTTTCGCTTTGCTAAATCACTTGTGGTGGAGTAGAGTCCACGTTTCTATGTCTACTCCAGCGAGAAATGGACACCTCTGCACCGATGAATTTTCTGTAATACTGTAGTTACCCGCGTCACGCATTCACTGCCGGTAGGCAATGTGTGCAGCCCATGCTCTAACCATCCCAAACTTATCCCCACTCCCGCATCTTGTTTTTCATGTAACGTCTGAGCTTCGCCCACCACGACAAATGCCCTGCCCACTGCTTCCAGGCCTCTTTCATGACTTTCAGAAACTCATCGCTGACCTTAATCCATCTTTTCTCCACGTTTTGATCATATTGGAACCAAAATACCGGTTTTCGGTATGAAAACGGATCACACCAGTGCACGCTGCGCCCACCATAAGAGAAGCTTAACTTGGTTCAGATGTACTTCTGTTCTGATTTCTTGCCCCACGCCCCACCCTGATTTCGTGGCAGATAGAGGGACGAACGGACGAGGCGTTTTATCAATAGCAGGGATAGTTAATGTACAGTGCTCTGCATAATTATACAGCCACCTATAAATTGTCCAAAAACTCTGTTCGCAGAGTGGTTCAAAAAAAGTCTCTAAGTGAAAGATGTAGCCAGTGTGGACGCGCATTCGTGCATCCATACCAAATTCTAGCCAAGAATCATAGAAGATTCTTTTTTATTTGTTTTAAAATGGCGCTCATACCATTCTGCAGAATTATACAGCCACTGAACAGATCGACGCATTCGTCAACCGAGAAACAACGAAAAAGAGAAAAATGCTAATTTTACGGTCATTTGGTCCTTCATTGCTCCGAATAGCCACAAAATTTGGTGATATAGGTCGATATAAAGATTTTCAGAATGTTTTTAGACCACATGCTGCAACGCTTCGAAGACAACGTCTTTGAACTTTCTTTCCTTTCAATCGGTCTGAAATCTTTTCCCCATGAAACCTCAGATAATCTTCCATCAGGTGAAGATTGGAGCCGTTCGTTATCTGGGTCAGAAGGTCCATTCGTAGACGGCTTCACCATGATCGAGTGTTCCAGTTGACATGGGATGGTCCATTAACTTACATGAAAACAAGATTTTGTTGAAGATTTCGGGCACATGACGAGAGAAGAGTATGGCGCACAAAGTCTCGGTACCCGTATGGTTCATCCTTTCGAGAACGGGACAAAAATTGGAATGATTATTTGATCCCACACCATGACAAATTGTCCAAAAATTCCCTCAAGTTTGTACACCTTTCCCCTTTCGTTTTTTCGCCAGATTGTTGTGTCTAATGAAAAAAAGGGTTCAGCTATGACGTCCCCGACGGCTACCGGCACTATCGCATGAGGGGCAAACTTAAGTTTTCAGGAAGAACTCCAAAGAAGGAGGTGTCTTGGTGTGGGATCACATAATCATTCGAATTTTTGCTTCGCTTTCGAAAGGATGGACCATCCGATTACCGAGACTTTGTGCGCCGTACCCTTCTCTCGTCATGCGCCTTGAAATCTTTACCAAAATCTTGTTTCCATGTAATTAAATGGACCATCCCATGTCAACTGGAGCACTCGATCATGGTGAAGCCGTCTCCGAATGGACCTTCCAACCCGGATAACGAACGGCTCCGATCTTTACCTGATGGAAGATTATCTGGGCTTTCATGGGGAAAAGAATTCAGACCGACTGGAAGGAGTCAAGGAGTTCAAAGACATTGTCATCGAAGCGCGGCAGCATGTGGTCTAAAAACATTTTGAAAATCTTTATATCGACCTATATCACCAAAGTTTGTGGCTACTCGGAGCAATGAAGGACCAAATGATCGCAAAATTATCATTTTTCTCTTTTTCGTTGTTTCTCGGTTGACGAATGCGTCGATCTGTTCAGTGGCTGTATAATTTTGCAGAATGGTATGAGCGCCATTTTCAAAACAAATTTAAAAAAGAATCTTCCATGATTCTTGGCTAAAATTTGGTATGGATGCCCGAATGCGTGTCCACACTGGCTACATCTTTCAGCTAGAGACTTTTTTTGAATCATTCTGTGAACAGAGTTTTTGAACAATTTATAGGTGGCTGTATAATTATGCAGAGCACTGTATATTCATGGATAACAGATGAACAGTCGACCAGTCCAGGAGAAAGCATGAGATACCTCTAGTCACCTCTAAATGGAGCCCAATTTATGCCTCGAAATTCTGAAGATCGGCCGAATGAACTTGGAAAATTGCACAATTGGACGATTTGGTCAAGTGATGAAGTACCCAAATGTACAGCAGAAAAGCTCACTGAATCGCTGACGAAATGGCACGGCCTCAGCGGATGGGGTTAGGAGAAGTGCATACAAATTGCAGGATTTTAATTATGTAGAATTTACCGTTTTATGTTTAATGTAGCCCTCGACACCAAGGGTTACAAAGTTTGTGGGAGCCATTCGGAAGTGTAACCCCACTCTCCAGAAATTACCAGTTTGTTTGTCCTTGCAGTCCTCGATAGTTTAATAGAAGTTGGAGGAGCAGCTTACCTGGAGAAGTAGCGTGGTAAAGAGGTCGCTCGGCTGTGGAAGTATTCTTATCTGGAGAAGCTGTATGGCAAAGAGCACATGCCAAAAGGAATTCCCGAATCTGATCCGCATTATTCTAAATCAGATCGGAATGTGCAAATAATGAGTACTCTGGTTCAATAACTTTCTGGCAATCTGAACCAAGTATTCAGATTACCAATTCCCTTCCCAGATCCATTGCTTGACAACATCTTCTCTAACACCCACCAGCTGATTGCTGGCCATGTGAGCGAGAAGTTTCTTCGGTGAAAACACTTTATCCCTTCTTGACCTTCGGTTCGCATACTTTACACCGCCTACTGAACACATACGAAATCGCATGCAGTTCTGCGTCAATGTGCCCGTTTTGTCCGACATCACGTATTTCACCTTTAAATGAGTATGATCAGCGTTAAGAATAAATATAGCATCGAAGTCTTTGCAAAATGTGCAATCATTGCAGCCGACCAGTGTTAAATACTCCATGTGTCTGAAAGTTAATGTTAAATACACTACGTCTCTGTAACCATCTCGCCTTCGGCGGGTTGCTGGCAAAATGTTGACAGACGGAAATGTGATCGACAAAACAGCGTACCGTCAACGCCGGTGCCGCAAAGTACAACGGTGCCGGAGGAGCATCGTAGGAGGACTAGATATACAACTGGTTTGCCTTCAAAAACATTTTGAGTACTCAGGCACCAGGCCACATCCCCGCATAGTGTTCTTGCAACTTTTCCACAAAGGTGAAGTACGAACTACTGCTTCACCTTGTGCACGTGGTGACGTGTATTTTGAAGTCGAAAATTGCATGGCTGCGCAATACGCGAGTAGGCAGTTTCGACTGAATTGCGATGTGGTGAGACGTATCAGAGTATTGGCAAACAATAAGACAATAGGAATGGGTCAAGATTGTCGTATTCCCCGGCTATTCGCAACACAGGCAGCAAGTCGTCTAGAGCACGTAATGACGCAATTCTAGTGTCCTGGCATGCGTCCGATGTCCTACATGATATCCACCAGCTTAACTCGCAATCGCAGACTCACGCTCCGGCTAACCGCAATGCAACACTTTTTGATAAAGTGGTTAGTTGAGGAGAGGCTTTGCCAGCACGTGGACAGCTTGAACTTCATTTGGAACACGCGTTCAAATAGGGTACAATACCGCTCGCGTCGGGTGAGTAATTTTCGCCTTGCGACGGTTTGTTCGCGGACAAACCGTCGCAAGGCGAAAATTACTCACCCGACGCGAGCGGTATTGTACATTCCTCCGTGTGCTTGTTCGCGCCCTCTTCAGGTGGCTCACACAGCAGGAAGCACGCCTTACCTCTTGCCATAGATTCAGCTCATCCGCCTGAGGTCTCACTGGGCGAGTAGAGATGAGAGTATGAAATTAAAGTAGTTCATGATGCATTAGTGTTTGAAAATGGAATAGGAAACCGTAGAAACTACTTCGCCACCCTTCATTCCGCTACACGATGAATTCTTCCGAGTGCATTCATAGTTTCGCAAGCGAGTTTTTCTCGAACAAACCGCACTCACATCCCCGAGCTCCGAATTTAACGAAAACATTTTAACATCAGGTCCTCTTCCATTTTCGTCAGCCATCATCTCGTCCTTGAATAATTCTGTTAACATTTAATGAGAGATATCTTATTCGTAAGAAAATGCATACATACATTGTGTATAAATGTTCCTTGTATGATTTGAACCAGTTCTAAAGTGACATATAATGAAATAGGGATAAAACCACTGAATAGTACGAGATGTTGCAAGAATATGGACATTAGGGAATCTGAAAAATTCTGCCTCCTCACGACACGCTGCATAGTACTATCATTAAATGCTACATAAATCATTAAATGCATTTCTGCAGGGATGATTTTTCTAGCCTCACTACTTCTTTACGATAGCCTGGAACAAGGACCAAGTAACTTTTTTATCGGAGATCTAGTAAATCTCTAAAGAATCATTGTTTCATAATATTGGAGAGAGACTCACTTACCGTCATAATGATTGCTGAACTGTGAAACAAGCCAAGGAACTGGTTGATTGAGACGGCTCATAATTGAATGCCACAAACAAAGCAGCATCACAATTCCAAACTGGGTTAGCATGATGGAGTTGAGGAGAGCTCCAAGTTCCGAACTGTCAAAAATATCGTTTTGGACTTCATCTTGATGGTAAGCGAGCCGAGGTACGGCGTGGTAACACTCCGGGAATTGATTTCGGTCCGCAGACCCAACAGTAAACAGCGGTTTGCTGACCTTTCAGTCGTAGCGGTGAGAAACGTGTATCGCACTGCAAGAGGCGCGAATGTGTGAGCAAATCTTCCATCATATGAACCACTAACTTTGTTCGTCTGTTTGTCGCATGTCTGTCCGACCGCGAGTGAGTGATTGTGTTTGGGGAATCATGAAGCAAAGCAGCCGCTCTAACTAGGGAAGATATTTTACTTCCCATGGAACTTTGAAATGAGACCCGGAGCGATCGATAGAGCTTCGAATGCTGATTATAACTGTGAAAACCAAAATTGCTAAATGGCATCCTGAAGCGAGTTACGAGGGGTCAAACTTTGCCTGTGACACCTCATTGGCGAGGCACTTTGCCATCAGACGGTTGGTCGGAATGGCCATTTGCAATGAGACACATACCACTGTACGCGCTTTCGAATGCTGATCTCAAATCTGTATTCAGAATCTGTCAAACAATCACCTGAATGAAGTTATGAAGGTTTTTTTTTGAAAAAAAAAAGAGTCATACCATTTCATGGTATGTTTGGGAGTCCATAGCACGTGAGCCATACGTTTTCACGCAGAACCAGTGTGATTTTCGTGTTCAGGGGATCAAATTACCCTATGGAACAAGTTTTCAGCCAGTTCGAGAATTAGACCAAATCTCGGAAAAACTGATGTGCTATTGGCTGGCAACCCATTTAACAAAGGAGAAGTCGTTCACCCTTGCCCAGCAAATGCTCTTATTTGGCGCTTGTTACGTGGTGATGGGCAAGTGTGATAGGTATGTTTAGGTTATCTTGTTCAGCTTGCAGGATTTTTAGTGGAAGGAAATTCAAAAAACTCCTACCTAACCCGTGGCCACCTCTAATTTTCCGAAGTTGGGCCAAAAACTGGATCCGGCTGGAAATTTGCACAGAGGGGTAACTTGACCCCCTACGCGCGATATCATACAAGGAAACGTTTAGACGTGAAAGAAAAGCACTTACTGACAATGAAACACAAAATGCAAAAAAAAAACCTTGCCGGCTGGAAGCATACCCACGAGCTCACGCCTGCAGAACCGGCCACAGAGCCACGGAGGCCATTGCTGGCTCCCCGCTAATTATGCTGATGACGTAGCTCCTCGCCATTGAGATGTCACAGGCAAGTCACAGGCAAACTTTGACCCCTCGTAACACGCTTCAGAATGCCATTTAGCAATTTTGGTTTTCACAGTTATAATCAGCGTTCGAAGCTCTATCGATCCCCCCGGGTCTCATTTCAAAGTTCCATGGGAAGTAAAATACCTTCCCTAGTAAGTAGAAAGAAGCTCATGGGTGTTGAAGTATCATTTAAAGGCACCGGGAG
This sequence comes from Trichostrongylus colubriformis, assembly GCA_963978905.1. Classification (NCBI taxonomy): domain Eukaryota; kingdom Metazoa; phylum Nematoda; class Chromadorea; order Rhabditida; family Trichostrongylidae; genus Trichostrongylus; species Trichostrongylus colubriformis. Next base: position 25,771,491 of record OZ022260.1, read on the forward strand.
GGGGGCAAGGGCGGAATAACGTTTAGAAAAACAATGGCGTCTGAAAACAAACATATGGGTTCGGTAGATACAATGTGTAACGAAATCGGCGTTGAAAAACGCGCCATAGGGCGCTATTAGCCCCCAGGGCGCGCTTCCGTCCGAACTTCAAGCTTCCATGGCCGAGCCACGCTTCGTTCATTTTAAAGCTTGTCTTCGGCCTGATGTAACCTTATTTTTGGATTATTTCCTCTTTAGACTGTTTTCTAGTGACATATTTTACTTGTTTACTTATGGATCTTCTTAATTGTGCATTTTTATACCTGAAAATCTCAGAAGAGTCAAGTAAAGCGGGGGGGGGAGACGCAATTTTGCGTCGACGTCGAAGCTCCTTTCCCTACTAGGCTTAGGCTAAAATTGATATCCCCTCCTCCCACATTAAAAAGCATCTGTCAAAGCATAGGTCTCATCTGCTTTCGCCTAACCCTAGGAAGGGAAAGAAGCTTTGACGTGAGTGAAAATTTTGCGTCTGCCCCCCTCCCGACCTTATTTGACCCGTTAGTACATCTAGAAACAATATAAGAAAGAACAAAGTAAAAACTGAAAGGAAAAAACAAGTCTATGATAGAACCATCTTCTTTTGGCACCATGCCAAGGCGTCAAATTGGCGAGTTTGTGCAATGGCGGCCACTCAAACTCGTCCACACTACGTCTGTTCTACAGTAAGCCAAAATTACCCCCTCCTGGTGTATTTAAGACCATGTTGTCGTAGTGACAGCACCACCTAGTCTCATACTAGGTTGTTGCTAAATCAATTTCGGTTTCTAGGCATGTATAAATAAGTAGATTTTTTTACCCTGAACTGATGTTTCATCCTTAGAACAGCCATGCATACCACTTAGTGGATTTTTTTTCTGCTCTTTCAGAAACTTCTATGAGTGTCGCTCTAAATTTTCCAACCGGCCTTTTCCAGGGCTTCGTATCCTACTATATAATTCGCATAGTATGTCTGTGTGTGTCTGTGTGTGTTTGTCCGTCTGTCACGAAATTCATATCTCGCGCCGCAGCAAAGCTGGGACGTTGAATTTTTCAAGTTATATAGGGGGTGCCAAGGGAACCCCAGCGGTGGTGGGCGGAAGTGATAGCAGCTGATAAGGGCTGATAAGAAGCCTCAGAAGGCAAATGTCACCTAATTCGTTTCGCCTTTCGCGTTGATCCAAGAGCGCTGACACTCACAGGTGTTGTGCAGGGTAAGACGGGGACATTAATGGTGGGTGACCCGCAACGATCACGGTTGATAAGATTCGATAAGAAACGTAAAAAGGCTAGAGTCGTCAACTCCGTTTCGCTTTTCGCATTGATCCCGGAGCGTTCATACTTACAGGTGTTTTGCTGTGCGGGACGGGGACATTGATGGTGGGTGATCCAAATTGAAATGGTTGAAAAGATTTGATAAGGAGCATGAGAAAGCAATTGTCGTCAAATTCGTTTCGTCTTTCGCGTTGATCCAAGAGCGCTGACACTCATAGCGCAGCAGAGTGGAACGGGGACATTAATAGTGGGTGGTCCAAACTGATAATGGTTGATAAGATTCGATTATGAGCGTGAAAAGGGAAATGTCACCAGGGCCGGTTCGCTTTTACGGTTAACAGTGGAATGTTCACATTTGCAGGTATTGTAGGGTACGGGATCTCAATGGCAGTGTTGGGTACAGGGGCCTCGATGATAACGGGTGTATATCGCTAGGACAGAAACGTCGCGTGCCGAACACGGCCACGCGACGGTTCTGTCCTAGCGATATACACCCGATGATAACGGCTTACGGTGGCTGATAAGAACCGTTAGAAATTGGATGGTATGAAATTCTTTACATCGCTTGATAATACTATACCACCGCTTTAGCAAAAGCGTCTGATGCTCAGTGTCATTAGGTGAGCATATTTTACCAGTCGGCGGGCGCACACTACTGCGCGCGATTCATGGCGATGTTGTGCAAAATGGGTTTGATCGCCACGACCACAGTTGTGAATGGAATTAGGTGGAAATTTCTTTTCCTCACTGAATTGGAAAAAAGAGCAGAGAAGATGACGTGATGAAAAAGCATTTCGGTTTTAATCTACTTCAGTCGCTTTGCATCGGACCCATCGTCATCGACATGAATCATAGCAGTAGTGTGCGTCAACCAACTGGTAAGCATGAACCGACGCGACTATCGAGTCATCACTCTACGAGTTTAAATTGGGACACTCCGCAGCGGAGGTAGCTCGTGATCTCAGCAGTTTTTTTGGGACGAATTGACCTTGCGAACGGCTATAGAGCTCTGGTTTGAAGATTTCGATCTCGAAGAGAAGTCGGATTGTGGCCGCAGGTCATCGCTTAATGACGAAGATTTAAGGAGAGCCGTCGAAGCAAATCCGAAGACGAATACTCGTACGTCAACAGAAGACCTGGGCGTACATTACCCTACGGTGGCCAGACATTTGCTCGAAATCGGCAAGGTTAAGAAAATTTCGAAGCGGGTGCCTCATGACCTGACCGATGAGCAGCATCTGGCACGTTTCGACACTGCTCTAAGCTCCTAGTTCGCTGTAAAAATGAGCCATTTGTAAACCGTATTGTAACTGTAGATAAAAACGTGAAATACGGGTTGTTTATGATAACACAAGCGGGGCTTAGTCTGGATAGATAAGGATGCTCCTCCAAAAATTTTTCCTAAACCCGACCTTAACCCTTAAAAGGTTATGATTACTGTGTGGTGGTGCCGTGAAGGTGTAATCCATTACAGTTTCTTGCAACCTGGTCAGCCAGTCACAGTAGAGTCTTACTGTTGTGATCTGGAGCAAATGTATGGGAAGTTGCAAAAATTGTCGCCGGCGGTGGTGAATAGAGGAGGGCCGATACTGTTGCAGTACAACGCAAGGCCACACACCTCACAAATCACTCGGCAAAAATTGACCCGCTTGGGTATATAAGTTTTCCCTGCGTATTTTTCCAACCTTTCCCCCACAGGCTATCACCTTCTTCGAGCCCTCAATTCTCATCTGCGTCATCTAGACGATTGAATGTTGAATGTGCTTTCCTTGACTTCGTTGATTCTCGCGATAGTAGTTTTTATAGTGAAGGCTTAGAATTATCACCTTTTCGTTGGCGAAATTATGTGGATTCTGGTGGTCTTTATTTTGCTTATTAACTTTGTGTTTAAGCTGAGTTACAGAAGTTTTAAGTATGCGGTACACTTTCAAAATTAATTTTGCGACAACCTATTGTTATGAACATCTATTTATTTCGTACTGTCGCCGTCATTCTGAGGTTGCGCAGAGTGACGGCGAGAGTACGAAATAGATGTTTATTATATAAGAGGTCAAGATATGTTCATAACATAAGAGGTTAATAGGTTAAGATTTATAATACAAGCTCGCACATGGTGTTAACACACTGGTATAGACACGCGGACATGAGTCTCAATTTCTCTAAGTTCCTATTTCGACCGCTCCTGCTCCTGTTTCCCTTTTCAGAGCCGCCTTGAGGGGATCTTAGCCTAGGCGTGCAGAATCTCCTAATGACCATGTTGAACCGGGTCCGAGTGACCTAATGGCAAAGCAAAACGACTGCTTACCTTTTTATAATCCGTTTTGTACTGTTTTTGAAAAGTTTGGTATTTTGTCCTGTGTAGAGCACAATACCGTAGATGTTATCAGTATTCTTCAATCGAGCGCCTCTGAGAATGACGTGCGCATTCGCTGAAACGATGACTCTTCATTGCTTTATGTCTGGAATGTACAATCTGTAAAAATGTACTCAGCGGAATTGTATGGATAGAATTCTTCTGTTTAGACATCGCGTCTCCTTAAAGAAAGAATTGTTAATGTTGTGTTGTAATCAAGGATATAATGGTACTGGTTAAAATTGAGGAAATATGCTGTTTACGCAGAACATTTTGTTGAGTCCGGCACGTCTGCAGATCTGTTGCAGTTTTCTCCGGTGAGGAACCTCCAACAACCGTAGAATTCCTCTTCTGGGCATGCTACGCAACCCTCTCTAATCCCTATAGCGTTTTAGCAGTAGTGGGGAGAATGTGCGTCAAGGCACTTGTATTGGGTAACCGCGCCACGCGAATTAGGACACGACACGCAGCTAGTACCTCACCAGCTCCCTGGTGAATTGCCTGGTGGTAAGAGGTGCGCCTCCGCTTCCTTGCATGCGCTATTCCAAGTGTGTTGACGCAAACCTCTATGGAAGTTAGAGAGAGTACTATGAGAGAACTTCACCTAAGTCTGGAGAAAATGAAAAATGAGAAGGCCGCTGGAGTTGATAAACTCCCAATAGAGGCATGAAAGCCACTTGGAGTGTATCGGAGAGAGTGATTTACAAGCCTCCTCAGCATAATGTCGACCAGAGGAAAATTTCGGATTCGTGGAGGACTAGTAGTACCATAGTTCCCATATTCAGTGAAGAGGGGTTGTGTTCCAGCTACAGCACAATCAATATGGCAGCTTATACCATGAAGCTATACGAATGGCAGGTTGACTTGAAGGCAGTGGTAGGGTAATCCGGTTGCATCATTCATTCCAATCTTGCATACTGACCGATAGACGTTTTCACCACGGAAGCTGACACGTCAAGCACCACGTCACTTGGAAAAATACGGCTTTAATACGATGTGAGGAGTATCACTTCATTATTATGCTCGTTACTGTATACCTCAGTTAATCCTCGGCAAAGTAAACCCAAGGAGGCGGGGTGACATAAGAAAGGCGGCTCAGGCTGATAAGGTCGCCTCCGCCCTAGTTCGAGGGGCGCCTTCCGCGGGGGAGTTCGCCATACATAGACCTCCCAGACCTGCAATTCTTTAGTGGATAACTTCTCTTGGGATTCCCTATCACCCTTATTACCCCTATCACTGTCTTTGAGGCAAGCTGCTAAGAGAGCTAGGCACCATCCCTTAGGAGCAGTTCGGGTTCATGTCTGAGCCAACCACGGATGCCATCTTCGTCCCTAAATAAGTGATACACAAGTATGGTGAAAAGTAACGGCCTTCCCACCCTTCCCACCTAGCCTTCCTTGACCTTGAGAAAGCCTCCGACCGTCCACCCCGAGCAGTAATCTAGAACGCGCTTTGAGGAGGACAGGTGCCAGAGCCACTTTTCTCGTTTATATAGGATGTGTGCGATGGGGTTAATACAGTCATGTACACCCCACAGGAGCTGACCGCTGAGGTAGGGAGTTCTCTATGGGTATACCAAGGATCAGCTCTAAGCCCACTCCTCTTGATGCTTCCTATGGATGGTATGGTGAAAAACCTCATTGAGAGACCACATAGGGCCATCCTCTAAGCCAATGACATTGTCCCGATAAATAACATCAGATAATAGTCCAGGCGAAGGTGCACAGAAGGCAGCCTAGGCTGGCGGAGAAAGGCCTACTGCTTTCTAATAGGCTGCGATCATAAGCTGCTGGTCAGCTGTTTCCAGACGTATGATATTGGTATTACAGAAGGTCATCAAAAGATAAAGGGAGATAGAAAAGGAGCTGCCTGACCTTTCAAATGAAAGTGCTGCGGAATCCTATGCAACTCATAGTGACTGACCACTTTGGATTCCTAATTTTTTTCTGAACAATACAACTTATCTATGGATATTGTGGAATGAACCTGTTATTATCTGTGCTGACGTACTGGAGTAAGCATTAGTATCTGTGCTGACGTACTGGAGTAAGCATTAGTATCTGTGCTGACGTGCTGAAGTAAGCACATCTCTTTGGGTATGTCTTCCGTTAGGTTAACGCGGCAGAGCAAGGAGGGATCACCGCGTCTTTGTCATGAATCTAGATCAGGATATGCCTTACTGGGAGAAACGGGGACTGGGGAACTTTTGAGGGGCTCAGTTGACTGACTGGAGGTGATGGCAGATGGCTGCGATAGATGGTAAAAAGTCAAAGTTCAGAGGGAACTGTGGTGGATATTATAAAATACCTGTATCTGTACTAAGGCTAGTGCTCTCCAGTGAAACTAGAAGATTTGATCTCCCAGTGATGTGACCTTGGAATTCATAGATGTTTCCGTTCGGAGCGTCATAAACAATTTCGACCCCACTTTGCCAAAACTCCTATAAATAGATCAAATATATCGATGTATCGATACTTAATGACGAGATTCTATCTAAAAACTGACATTCATGCTGCGTTCGCTGTTGGTAAGCCGCGTTGGAGCCGCTTGTCTGACCTGAACTGAGCCAATGTCGACCAGTAATAAGACAATAGATCGAAGTATCAGGTAAAAGGGTAATAAGTTATAGGCATCTCTGTCCCACCTTACACAGAATCCAAAAAGACAAAACGCTCCATGCAACGCGAAAAACGCAACGGATTCGAGGACTTTTGCATTCCAAAGCTCCACTAAATGTGTCCGCTCTATTCCTCATGTTACCTATGAGTAGCTACGCTCCACCGTCAACTAGAATAGAAAAGCATAGCTGATTCGGTGCAACTCGCTCCCTCCCTCCCCCCCACATACACACACACCGCATATCAAGTCTTATCATTTTGGTTTATCCATGCTTAGTGTTCCCCCCCTCACTCGTGATATCCAATTAGTTGTCCTTTTACTGTGAATTTATTTTTATTATTTTCACACTTTATTGACTGTGATAGAGGTAAGATGACTCATGAGGAATCCCTAAAAGAAGTCATCCACATGGGAACTAAGAGTCTAGCCATAAGAAGTCTATTAAGAGCGAAATCCCCGTCGAAAAGCGCACCTCCGAGCCAAAGGGACGGTAGCGGTCAAGAGACGCGTTTGGATGACAAACCCCGCCTAGGCTCGACGTAGGGTCGACTTGCCCGAAGAATGACTCAGTAGAAGAGTAATGAGCATGATAGCAATATGATACTTATCGTAGCAGACTTATGCCATATCAATCGAAATAAAGTGGTTCTTGACGTGTCATCTTCTGTGGGAAATGATTCATTGGTCAGTATCAAAGATTGGAGAGAATAATACAACCGAATTATCCCTATCATTGCCTTTGAGACTTCCGGGTATGAACCCTTATATCAGGATTTCGCACTGCGGCATGTCGCAAGCGAAGCACGAAGCAATGCGGACCAGCTAAAGGCGTCATGTTGTTGGGTTCCGAAGCGATTAAAAGTCAACTGCGTATCGCACCTCTAGCATTACGTTGTGCTCGTTCTAAGACCCAACTACCGCGACGCGCATAGCTCGCACACACTGCCTCGCACGCCGCTCGTCGTCGTGCGAAACCGTGACGTAAGAGTACACACCAAAGACTTCTTATCAGCCTCATCAATTGCTATCACTTTCGATCACCCACAATTGATGCCCTCATACCACCGTACATAGCAGATATGTGTGTACACATCCTACCAGTTTTGTATGGAGAGCTTCAGTAGTAACGTATTGGGGATAACTTTGTGATTTCCTGACCTTGAGGCTGCTCTCTCCATCAAGATTGGCCGTTTCAACATAGGCAACAGATCCTGGTTCAGATGTAGCAAGAATGAGACAATCGGCCGCAAGCTGCTCTCCATTTACTGCTCGAATCAGCTGGCCAACGTGAAGCTGAAAAAGAGAGAACAAAGCCATGGAGAGGGGCCTGGTTCTGACCTTTACTGCCAAGAATAATGGGCGAAAATTTGATCCTAGTAGGATCACTGGAAATAACTGGCCAAGGGACCCTTGAAGATAGTATGGCCACAACAGTTTGGAGGTACAAGAAGGGAAACCATGTCTACGTCATATAAACGACGAGGATTCACGGTGGCTAAATGTGGCGCAATAAGCAATGACAGGCTCTTCTAGGGGTGTTTAGCGGCACGTCAGTCGTTCGAATTCCAGCTCACGGCAAAAAGCAATGACGCCATTGATATTGGAACTCAAAGTAGATGCACCTAGCGCTACAGCTGTAAAAAAAAACTAAAAGAAATGCCCAAAATCATAGAGATGTGATCTTCATTCTCAAGGATACTTGCGCCGCGATGTGTACGTCGACGCTCTACGTCATAAACGCATTGGTAGATATGTTGACGCGAGCACGAACCAATGTATTACTTTGGAGCTGGAGGTTGGGAAACTCAAAGGCATCGGGAAGGGTATGCAGAAAAAGGGAAATGGGAATGAATGTTCGTCCTGAAACGAAGATATACGAGGTTAGAAAGGGTAATCGGTAACAAACTTTGGGGTAAAAAACGCGACGTTCTGGTTTATACTCGCATCTACCTGCGCATCACTGCGATTTGCACACATAACCTTTCCGAGCTGCTCATTGTAGAAATGACGTTGTTGTCTGGTACTGTGTATTTCAATCATTCATGATGATGTGAAAAGAGTGAAACATTAAGCAGAAACAAACAAGTGAAACAAAGAAAGGAACCAAAGCGAAAGAATAAGTTGTTACAAGTGTACGGAGTTATAGACAAAACCTTTGGTCTCGCACGAAACTCGACCCACACTCCATGCTTTACAATACCAAGAACCTTGTTCACTGTTCACCTCAATTTAGCTTTTGGATGGTATATTCAAAACAGCATGGAATGCGTGTTCGAGTCCCGTCCGAGACCAAAGCTTCCGCCCATACCCCCAAACCCTTGAGACAACTTTCGCTTTGCGCGCGGCGGCGAAAATCAGCAGCCAACAAAATCAAAGACTTCGAAAGAATAAGAAAAGTGTGTATATGACCAAAATTGAAATGAATTCACACACAACGTCTTGGGAAGGCGTCGAGCGATTGGTCCAATTTTCACCTCGCGTCGCCGTCGCCGTTGCCGCAGTCGTTTAGAATCCCGCTCAAGACGCAATGGGCTGGTCCGTGAAGGATCTTCGAAGATTGCAGGTTGGAAGCTTTGGAAACTTGCCTATGTTGTTGATGTATGCTGTTTCAACAGATAGACCGCGGTCATAGTTTGCGCACCGACGTCAGCTCCGGCGTCACTCATATCCTGCCGCCGTCCACGGCGGCACACAGTGGCGCTCGTATGCAGAATTCTTGACCTAATCACACTACAGTATGGTGGTAGTGGCCGCTTCGAATCTTGGCACTAAGCCAATATGCTGATCGTGGTCGCTACGTATCTTGGCACTGTGCCAAATCCGAAGCGGCTACGATTACTACGGCAGTGTGATTGGGTCAAGAATTCTGCAAACGGAGCGCGCCATCGATAGCCGCTGTTGACGGCTGCGGGTACACGATTGACGCACGTGACGGCGTCAATGCGCAAATTATGACCGCGGCCATAAACCGCAAACGGCTCGCACTCGCTGCGCCGCTCGCCGATGGCGGCAGCGCGAGGATTCGACCAATCGCCACACACCCCATATTGTATTACTTGCGCAGTACTGTGCTATAGCTCATATTGATGGAAGTATGATTTGCCAGCTGCATGGGAAAATTTTTTGATAACGCTCTTTATGACAAACAAGGCTCTTGGAAGGGGCTCCTTAGAGCATGATAAAGTGGATGGATGAAAAACTGATGTGTCACCTTTATCATATACATAGTGCATTGCCCAGTATGACGTCACTGGTGACGTGACCGAAATGTCCGTATGACCAGGCATTTAAAGGCAGTGTTTGGGGAAATTCGGCAGAAAAGTAAGAATAGTATTGAATATAAAAGTCGAAATGCCCAGTAACAGGACACTGAAGAAAAAACGGATGGAAATGGTCAAATATCTGAGAAATAGGACCCTCCCCCACCGTTGATTCCCGACGTGGAGCCTTCCCGTGAAGAGGCGGGTAGTCCGGACGAGTTTTTCATTGACCTGTTGCCATTTCTTAAACACGAAGGGGTGTTCGGAAACGAGGAACATCCTTTTTCTGGAGTGAGCTTCAAGCCAAAACTGAGAAGGCGGGTCGAGATATCTCCACCTCAGCCAATCAGTCGCTAGGAGGCGGACCGGGCACAGTAAGGCGGGTCGAGCTGAAAAGGCCACCTCTGCCACAGCTCGGCTGCGCGCTCTTCGCGGGGGATTTCGCCGCAAATAGGCATTACAAACCCGTAGTTTTCGAGTGAATGACTCCTCATAGGGATTCCTTATCACCAACATTATCCCTAACACTGTCTTAAACCAACAATCATTCAGTTCGGGTGTACTGTAGGACACTCGAATTGGATCAATAGCTTACTGCTCTTCGCCTGTCCGTCTGATCCGACTCATGACGGATGCAGCAGGACAAGTGTCGCATGCAATGATACATTTTCAGCATTTTGTCGCACACCCAGAAGGCTTCACCGCTGACCATGAGCTCGCACCGTGAGCAATGAAAATGAAAAGCAGTGAAAATTTCTTGCATACTTCACACCATGGAATTGCTCTCCATCCATCACTAGTGTGCGCGTAACACTTCTGGTAGTTCATCTTTCGATCTCGAATACGTCGACGCTGGAATGGACTAGTAGTCCAATCGTGCAATCAAGCATCCATCTTCTGTACCCACCAGATCCTCATAAATTTCACGAATAGCCGAAGTTCCGATAATGAAACTGAGAGGCAAAAGAGTTGCCTGTCGGCCGAAAGGTGATAGGCCAGGGAATGTCTTAACACGGACTCGCTTATAGGAGTATGTATCTCATTAAAAGATACCAACACAAAAAGTAATACGATTACCTGTATGACTGATAGCACCAAGAAAAACAAATTGGCAACTTGCTTGAATTGGGCGTAAAGGAACTTTGGCAAGAAATTGATGTAGGTGTAATTGTTAGTGCGCACCATGTTCGATGGAGGTTCGCGCTCGCCGAGTGTGAAGCTGAAATTGTAGCGTTTACACTAATACTCCATTCCATAGGAGTGTGACCTATGGAAGCGACATGAGGCATGCGTGACCTTTTCCACCTAACACTTCAAAGCGCTAATAACCGAAGAAGCGACGGGGATGTCATTTAAAGGAAGCCAGCTGTGTGCAAAAGGAAGTGGCAGGACACCGCCCCGTTGTTGTGGGCATCCGAAAAGGAGCCATCGTGAGAAAGGTTTAGAAAAGTAGCGCCAGCTGACTGGCCCATCCTCCTTGGATATAACGAAAGTTCTGGCGAGGAGTTTCATGGAACAATTTTGCGCGAAGGTGCAGAAATGGCAGACAGGGTTGTATAAAGTGGTACGAATGACCTACTGGGCACCTCGTTAATTACTACCAGTAATTAACGAGGGGCGAGAAATGGGTGCTGGTGTGAGAACAAGAACAACTAATTCCGTGGAACAGGATCCATGAGTGTGATCTGGTACAGCATAATAAGGGTGCAGCCGTTAAAGCCTGAGTTGAGTTGGGTGCCGCGTAATATATAGAGATACAGGAGGATACATCTGATGTGAGTTGGATCAAGCGCAGCATGTCGAGGTACAACAGAATAGTCTGAATTGGGCTGACGTAAGATAACGGAAAGTAACAGAAGGAAAAGTCTGAGTTGGGACTGGAATAGGACAGTAAGAAGATATAGAAGAAAACGCAGCAGGGAAAACAGGAGATGAGAAGAAAACGCAGCGGGAAAAACAGGAGATGAGATTGGTGCGGCATAATAGGTAAGTGTAGAAGGAAAAGGGTGGGGTTGGCTCAGATGAGAATGTGGCGGGGCGAGCACTTCAGAGGAAGGTGGAGGCGTCGTGGATACTAATGCTTGATCAAAATGAGTAACGTGCAGACTGACAGTTGTACTTAGATCAATCACCCATTTGTTTAAGTAGGCAGTGTTCAAAATATTGAATCCATCCTCATGCCTCAAAAAGTCATTAAAAAGGAGGCAATAGCACAGTCCACAACTTGGCTCCCCAACGGGCTTTTGACAAGTAGCAAAGGTTTCACAACTAGGCAATAATGATGGTTCACCTGCATCATCTGTAGTCCCGTTGCTCATCGAGAGTCTCGAGCGGGTGCCAGCAACGTCTCCATGCGTCCCTATCGCAAGCGAAAGTAGTCGAGTGAAACTTTCTTTCTTTCAGGCTCCAGGAACACTCAACACTTCGTTTCCTTCGCGCAGAACTTTCGTAAAAATGTCTAACTATCGGGCCGGCCTATCTAATCTTCGATTCCTTGGCAAATACGACGGCGTCACTGATCTTTGATCGACGACGGAGTTCGGAACTCCGGATTCCCCTCTGCACTTAAGTGTATCGAGATACTCTAGCATCGTCCTTTCGATGGCGCGCTGGATGACGCCAACGGCATGCTCCTCCTGCTTACGTAGAGTCCAAGTCTCTGAAGCAGAGCGCAGGAAGAACAGCGGAATCGAAGAGATGGGCGCGGAGCCGGATGTTCTACGTCTTCTTCACTACATCCTCGATGGTCTTGAAGGCTCCCCAAGCCGCTCTTTCCCGCCTGCTCAGCTGTGGTGGCAAGTCGTTCATCATATTGATTTCCCGATCTAGGTAAACAAGCTGAAGCATTCAGAGATGTTCGTTCTGTTGAGCGTGAATGGAGCATCAGAAACCATTCCGTTCCTCAACATCGTCTTCGTCAGAATCAGTTGCAAACCGATTGTTCCACACTCGCAGTCGGAATCGGCTAGCATTTGCTCCGCTTGCTGGATTATCGACGTTATAAGCACGATGTCGGCAGCGAAACGGAGGTGGTGTAGATGCCGGCCATCAGCCCTCACTCCCATGCCTTCCCATTCCAATTGACGCATGACTTTCTCAAGAATGGGGCTGAAAAAATTAGGCGAGATGGTGTCACCTTGTCGTACCCCTCTCTTCACGTCGACGATGACTTCCTTATAGAATGGCGAGATCCTCGTCGTGAAGGTGCTGTAAAGCACACGAAGTACCATTATGTAATGAGTAGGCACACCCTGGTTTCCAAGAGCTTTGATAGCCGCTCCTGTCTCGACGGGGTCGAAGCTTTGTTCAAATCGATGAATGTGAGACATAACCGACACTTCAGTGAACCTAATTACCGTGTGCATGTAATCGATTGTACTGAACCCTCTCCGAAACCCTGCTTGCTCGTATGGCTGTCCTTTGTCTAAAGTTCTACCGACCCTATTCAAGATGACACGAGTGAAGAGCTTGTAGACTACAGACAGTAGGCAGATTGGTCGATAATTGCAAATGTCGTCTGGATCTCCCATCTTATACAGCAACACAGTCCTGCCAATTTTCCTTAAGGTGGGTACCTTGCATCCCGACAGGTAGTCGCGCCAGTGTTTTGAAGATAACTGGCGGCGGAAGATTCTCCAAGTGTTCCGGTCTACTCCTGTCGAGGCCAGGTGCTGTGCGATTCTTCACCGACAAAATGCTGTGTCGGACGTAGCAAGGGAGAACGGGTGGAACGACAATTCCATCCTGCTTCAGATTGCTTCTTGGCAGTTGACATGGCTATCCAAGAGATCCGAGTAGAAGTCGTAGATGCCATTCTCCATTGCCCTTCGGCAGGCAGTAACTGTACCGTCCAGATACCGGAGACCGGCCGTTTTGATCTATAACCGGCGGAACTGCGGCGGACATCGTGGATGCTTCTCCCAGCCTCTGCTGCTTCAGCCAGCACTGCTGCTCTTCTCTCCTTGAGATCTTCTTTTATCGCCTCTCTGCATTGCTTCGCAAGTTCCGAAGAAAAACGCTTCTTGGTGACTTTCAAACTCTCTGCCCTCCTAGCACAATCGTGAAGATGCTCAATGAGCCAATAGTTCTCGTCGTCGATGTTTTCGAGAACGGAATCCTCCCATACACCAGCGAGAGAAACGAAGTGTTCCCAGTTGATGACTTGGGTCTTCGCTCCTTGAATTTTGAGATTCTCTCTCCATCGAAAGGAGGGATTTTGCGCAGATGATTCGATGGTCTGATCCCGTATAGAACTTCGGAACAACAGCGACCTCGGTCAGGCAAACCTTCATGAAGATATCGTGATCAATCTCATTATGGAATTGTCCAAGTGACTCCCGAGTCCGTCGTAGATGAGAGTGCTTCTGTAACTGTGAGTTACCATGGATGGAGTTGATTGACATAATAAACTCAGACAGCCTTTTACCCTGCTCATTCCATTCCGTTCCGTGAGTCCCGATGTGAGGTTCATTGGCGGTACTGCTCGGACCGATCTTAGTGTTGAAGTCGCCGACAATGACTTCGAGGAAGGTATGGTTCTCCTTATAGAACTTCTCCAATTCCACATAAAATGCTTTGAGATCGTCCTCGTCGTAGCTTGATGTTGGTGAGTAGGCGACGAAGAAAGTCAAAGCCGGGATTGAACCACACCTTTTCAATCGCAAACGTCCGATTCGGGTTGTCAGATTTTCGTACGAATCAATGTTCATAACCAAGTGCGTGATGAGGAGAATGCCCACACCGCCAGCGCTCTCTTGTGGCAAGTTCCAAGTAACAGTTCTTCTCCAGTCTCGTAAGCAGCGTGTAGCGGGCGATATCTCCTCGTCTCGGTCAGTCTGATGACGTCGCACTTGATTTTCCTAGCTTGCATCATCAGATCTTCACTACTCGCTTCCGATGCAAGTGCTCATGCGTTGAAAGTACAGATTGCCACCTTAGTCCTTCTCGATATGGGCAGCCTCTTGTAGCCCCGAGATCTTAGCAGCCTCACCCGAGTCGTCTTACCCAACATTGCCGTACTGGAGGCTCTCTCAGGTTCAGGGGAATGATGCCCATATTTACTGCTAGTTTCGGCAAGATGAAGACCCACGAGTAGCTGGCCAAGCTCTGTCGTGGGGGCTGGATATGCTCCAGTAAGTTAGCCAGGCTACCCCGTAGTGGACTTGGGGTTTATCTGTTGGATGCGATCTTGGACCGCCTTCCATGTACCTCCCAGGGGTTAGAATGCAAGCTTTTGGCTGGATCGAATGCAGGATACCATCTGCACCATGCAGAACGCTCCCACACGTATGCAAGAAACATCTGCATGGATACAGAATGTATGAATCACTCCAGCACAGCACAAGCAGGGAGTCCACCCCATGAATCCACCTGCGTCTCAGGAGAGGTACATGGTAGCTTCTGGTCCGCGATTATCTCCCTATGCCCCACCTGGGGTTGCGCCACGTAGCCTCACCACCTAGGGGCTAGAGATCCTTCTGCGAGAAGCCCCTCGGTAAAGGAGATGCGTGGAATAATGGTGGTTATGTAATGATAACTGCTCACAAACATGCACTCCTTCACCTATTAGATCATGTATTCTCTCATTATACTTCATATTTTGTCTTCCTAGAGGCAGCGTTAGGGGTAATTCGATTATTTGATTCCTTCCGATCTTTGATACTGACTGGTGGACGTTTTCACCACGAAAACGTCATTCTGATCGATATGGCTGAAATGCGATACAATAAGTATCATTCTGCTATCATGCTTATTACTTTAAACCTCAGTCATTCTTCGTTAAAGTCGACCCTAGGGGGATGGACTCATCAAAGGCGTCAGGTCGTATCCGCTACGTCGTCACTACAGGTCAGTGGCGCGCTTTTCAACGGGGATTTCGCCATGAATAATCTCTCAGGTCCATAATTTCAATGTGAGTGGCTTCTTTTAGGGATTTTCTATTAACCACTTTATCCCTAATGCTGTTTCAAAGGAAACTTTGTACAAACTAGGGTAGAATTTTGTATACTTTGAATTTATATTCATCCAGGGTTATTGGTCGAATACTGAGTGTGTGTTCACAAACTAAAGCTCTCTTTTTGTCTAGTGATACCTGATGAAGGAATTCGTTTACTCCTGGCTTCCTTTAGTCGTGTAATTTCTCTCCTGGTGGATGTTATAGGCAACTTACATGACTGGGTGGTCAATATTTTGACCTCAGATTTCCCCCCAGTAATTACTGCTTACAAGGGAAGGACCCCAGGTCGAAGTGGCCATTCGGAATGGGATACATATGGTCCGACGTATTTTCGGGAGCTGATCTCGAATCTGTATTCGAAATTTGCAAAACGATTCTCTGAGCGGAGTTATGGGGGGTTTTTTTTATTAACGGTTCATCAGCATGGCCGTTGCTGAGCAGTCAACGGCCTCAGCGGCTCAGTGGTAGTGGTCCGGATCTGCAGGAGAGAGCTCGAGGGTTTGCTCCCCGCCAGTGCAAATTTTTTTGTGTTTCATTACAGTAAGTGCTTTTCTTCCACTTCTGGACGTTTCCTTGGACTGTTACCTATCACACCCATCATTTACTCTGCCACTTTAGTTATAACTGCTAACATTACTCACAAGGGAAGGATACCAAGTCGAAGAGAATCCCGTACAACACGAATTAGGCGTTTTTGCGTGAAAAGATTATGATATTCGTGCACAGGGTTTCGAATTACCCCTCTGTGCAAATTCTCAGCCCAATCCAGTTTTTGGTCCAACTTCGGAAGTGGGGGTGGCCAGGTTATGAAGTGGTAGATTTTGAATTTTCTTCTACAGAAAACCCTGCAACCTGAACCAGATAGCCTACACATACCTTTTACACTTGCCCATCGCACTAAATGTACGAAACAAGCGTCAATTAGGAGCATTTCCTAGGCAAGGGTCAACGACTTCTCCTTTGTTCAATGGGCCACCCGTAGCCCGTGAATTTTTCCGAAATTTGGTCAAATTCTCGAACTGGCTAAAAACTTGTCTTCTGGGGTAATTTAATTCCCTGAACACGAAAATCTCCCTGGTTTTGCGCAAGAAGGTCTGGGTCGCGTGCTATGGGCTTCCAAACCTACCATAATAGTATTGTTTTTTTCAAAAAAACCTCCATAACTCCGCTCAGAGAATGGTTTTGCAAATTTCAAATACAGATTCGAGATCAGCGTCCGAAAATAAGTCGGATCATACGTATCCCATTCCGAATGGCCACTTCGACCTGTGGTCCTTCCCTTGTTAGCACGTTGGATGCGTAGCAGCAATTAACGAGGTACGAGGTCATTCGCACCACTTTATACACACCCGGCAGACAGTGCTAGCAGTGATGACCTTCGGACCGTAGAATGTCAGTGAGGCTTTCGACAGCTACATCCAGTGTGTCACTTCCTGAGTTCAAAACAAATTGTGCTTATGGGAACTATCGCGAGGAAAACACAAAAAAGTCCGAGAACGCTCAAGGTTTGGAATTGACGCAGCTGCAGATGGTACTGTGGACCCAAAAGCTCAATTTAACGAGGGTATAAAGGAAATTCTACTGCAAGTTCCCCTGTGATCGACGATGCTATGTGCCCGCTCAAGAGAAGATATTAGGATGCCATTTCGTTGTAGAGTGCAACAGATGCAGTAACATTTGCGCGGTGGCTATGTACCTTTGGGGCAGCACTATCACTGACAAGCCTGACACAGGTTGTTGGAGTTACAGTGAGTAGGAAACATTTCAACAGATGTTGTGTAGGTAAGAAAATTTCAGTAGTTGTAAACTACACGGCACACATGTAAAGATATGTCACCATCCCTAGATATGTATCTTTCGATCTCTAAAGCTATTTATCGACGTTTATCAGTACGAATCCTTTACCTATTTTCCTCTTTTCTCACAGCCATTTTGATGCAATAGCAAAATAGGCTAACAGTTTGGAACGAGGAATGAAAGTATGTAATTCTGATGTTTGGCTTGCTGCGCATTGGCGAGAAAGGCTCGCTTATGCACTTACGATATGTATTGATCTTCATCGTGAGAATTAACCATTGGCCCATTGGTACGGGCTCCGAAGAGCACCTCGCTCTTTGCAGACTGCAATGATACTCAGTCACATTTATCATAGCGAGAGTGCCTGTCTGAATCAGGGTGGGCAACTTGCTAAACACTGGTTAGACGACCGTATATGTGTACGCACTATCCTTTTATATACTTGGAAAGCCAAAAAGAAGTCTTTTTCCCTATCACTTTCAAAACTAATTTATCCAAACTTCATCACATTCCAACGGGATACTTTCATTCTAAAAGTGAAGGAAACGCCACAGGATCACCAAATTCCGTCGCAGCATCATGCACGGGTAGGATCGGGAGCGTTGCCAAGACAACGTAATGCGTCTTCTTAACTCGCCAGAATTCAGGATTTTATTTTTAATTATCCGTGTACTCAGCCTGATATAGGTCTGCGCAGTCTTGGCAATCGGAGGTATTGATATTGTGCCCGTGTATTCCGTCTTTGTACGTTTAAAATGCCCTTCCATGCCCAGTACTGAACGTGTCTTCACCACTGAAGTATATTTGAAAGCAATTTCAGAACATAACAAATATTAGGTTGTGCAGATAAATGGACGAAACGGAACACTTTTTTTCAAAACGCCATAATTTTGCTCAGACACAACTTTATTTGCCGAAATAAAATCCATTCGAACCTACACAACCTTGCCAACGATCTGGTAAAGAAAATATGCCATCATGATCAAATTCTCCATTGCGAAAATCAATAAAGTCGACGATGGCATTTTCAACATGCATCGTTTCAGTGAACTTCTTCTGACGCAGGTTCGCATCGAGAATCGGGAAAAAGTGGTAATCCGTCAGGAATAGGTCTGGGGAATAAGGGGGGTCAGGGAGCGTCTCTATAAGTTTCTGCCGGGTGACTTGCGAACTGTGGAGTTTTTCATTGTTTTGCGCACCCAGTAAAAAAATGATGCAGTTAGGCATCGAGCCTCTCCCTCACCCCGCTTATCCCCCAGACCTACCCCTGACGGATTACCACTTTTTCCAGGTTCTCGATGCAAACTGCGGCGGAAAAGTTATGCACGGTAAAAATGCCATTCTTGCCTTATTGATTCTAGCAATCCAGAATTTGATCATTATGACATATTTTCTTTAACAGATCGTTGGCGAAATTCTGTAGATTCGAATGGTTTTTATTTTTCTATTTGAACAAGTAAACTTGTGTCTGAGCGAAGTTATGGCCAATTATGTTTTGGCCATTCACTCTGCACAGACCAATAATAATGCGTATAGTAGCTGCGTCGCCGGAGCAGTCACGTTAGTGACTTTCTAAAAAGAAACAGCACTAAGAAGCTGCTCGTAAGAGACTCGCCACCAAAATTTTCTTTACACCTTACGTACACCTTAGGGCAAGAGTGTCGGTAAACGGACAAATGTGCGGCGGTACTCACTGCCGCGACGCTTGAGTTCACGCGTCGCGGCCTCCATCATGATGCGCGCTGGCATGCTTATGAGCTCTAGGTCTTCTTATCTCATCAGGGAGGCTCTTCGTGAGCAGCACATGAGATCTTCGTCTCACGGTGTGTGTAAAACAATGACTCCTAACTCGCCGCTAAAGCGGCGAATCAAGAGCCGAGCGCGCTTCGCGCGCATTGCAAGGGAAGGAAGCCTCGACGTGTGGGCTAATATGGGCCGTCGCCAAATATCGTTGTTGAGTTTATGACATCGGTGAGAAGAAAGGGACCCTTGTCGTCACAGTATGTATACTCAAATGTATTTTTCTACCTAAGCCTGCAAGGGAACGAAGCCCCGATGTGGGGGGCTAATATGGCCGTCGCCAAATATCGTTGTTGAGTTTATGACATCGGTGTGGAGAAAGCGACACCTGTCATCGCAGAATGTATGCTCAAGTGTATATTTTAACCCAAGCCTGCAAGGGAAGGAAGCCCCGACGTGGGGGCTAATATGGGGTGTCGCAAAATATCGTTGTTGAGTTTATGACATCGGTGTGGAGAAAGCGACACCTGTCATCGCAGAATGTATGCTCAAGTGTATATTTTAACCTAAGCCTGCAAGGGAAGGAAGCCCCGACGTGGGGGCTAATATGGGGTGTCGCAAAATATCGTTGTTGAGTTTATGACATCGGTGTGGAGAAAGCGACACTTGCCATCACAGAATGTACGCTCAAGTGTATATTTTAACCTATGCCTGCAAGGGAAGGAAGCCCCGACGTGGGGGCTAATATGGGGTGCCGCAAAATATCGTTGTTGAGCTAGTATCGGTGAGACGGAAGCAACTCTGCATTCGCCGCTAAAGCGCGCCGGCCCCACAACAACGGGAACCGAAGGCTCCCGCAATTACTGAATTGGCGATTTGGAACCCCAATTGCAATGACCACGGATCATCCTCCTCTACTTCACCGCTGCCCCACAGTATCCTCCGTCTCGTCGGACTATACGATGAGACAACGTTGGCTTCCGTACCAATCATGCGTAACACTCTGCGAGTATCTCGCCACGTGCACTCTCTTATGCGGAGTGCGCAGACGGAGCGAAGAAACGGGAGAAAGCCTGTGCTCACTGACGACGAACCGCGACGCGAGCTCACGTGTTGCGGTAGTGAGTACCACCGCACATTTGTCCGTTTACCATTCCCCTTAGGGCAACGCTTATGTGTGTGTGTGTGTGTGTGTGTGTGTGTGTGTGTGTGTGTGTGTGTGTGTGTGTGTGTGTGTGTGTGTGTGTGTGTGTGTGTGTGTGTGTGTGTGTGTGTGTGTGTGTGTGTGTGTGTGTGTGTGTGTGTGTGTGTGTGTGTGTGTGTGTGTGTGTGTGTGTGTGTGTGTGTGTGTGTGTGTGTGTGTGTGTGTGTGTGTGTGTGTGTGTGTGTGTGTGTGTGTGTGTGTGTGTGTGTGTGTGTGTGTGTGTGTGTGTGTGTGTGTGTGTGTGTGTGTGTGTGTGTGTGTGTGTGTGTGTGTGTGTGTGTGTGTGTGTGTGTGTGTGTGTGTGTGTGTGTGTGTGTGTGTGTGTGTGTGTGTGTGTGTGTGTGTGTG